>PTEX01000184.1:487682-720527 GCA_003342815.1 Eudromia elegans
TTCCTTCCTTCCTTCCTCTCTTTCTCTCTCTCTTTCTCTCTCTCTTTCTCTCTCTCTTTCTCTCTCTCTTTCTCTCTCTCTTTCTCTCTCTCTTTCTCTCTCTCCTTCTCTCTCTCCTTCTCTCTCTCCTTCTCTCTCTCTCCTTCTCTCTCTTCTCTTCTTTCTGTCTTTCTGTCTTTTTCTCTGCCTCTCCGTCTTTCTGTCTTTTTTCCTGTCTTTCTTAGAAGGGTTTACTGGAGAGAAAAAAGACTGGTAAAAGGAAATTTCCCTTCATGAGAAACAAAAAGCGGCAGTGGAAATCCCTGCCTGTGTGTCATGGAGTCCAGTAGGAGACCATAGCTCTTAACAAGTGTGGAAATTTCTCTTGCTAACTCTAGTGTATCTAGTGTGCTTTCAAATATACATTTTTAAAATACTGTCATTTTGGAAAGAAGAAACATGGCAGGACAGAAGTTAAAACTAGATTTTGAGAACTTGTCAAGAAATGCTCTGAGGCGACAATTGATTGTATAAATGTCAACTGCAATTCCTTAAATTTTCCACTGAAATGGCCGGTGTGTCACTGCCAGTACCAACATCTCAGCAATATCTTCTGGGCTGAACATGGATCTACACATTATATTCTGAAGACATCCAGGGCTGATTTTTTTGTCTTTATTGTAGTGAAGTTCACGATTTGTGTGCATATTATCCAGAGCTGATGTTACCTGCCAAAATTTACAGTTTTTCTGTATCTCAAATGGCTACAGAAATCACCAGATGGCAGCAGAGTCATTTCTGGTCTACTCTGACCCTGAACGTCTGGTCACAGCTGCCTTCTCTGGGACACAGGTAATAGCCACAATTCCCAGTTTTATAGAGTATACAAAGACAGCCACAAAGAAAATATCGGTCTCTTTCTCAGCAAGAGATTTACATTTCCTTTTGGAAGGATAGGTTTTGAGGAGTGATTCCCTATTTTTCTCTAATATTGCCCATATTTATAGCTTGCAGCCATGATGAAGTTACTGAATACAAATTCTTACTGATACCAGGAATTTGGCCCATCTCTAAATTTCCCAAAGATTAAGGGCTAAATTCTTATAATTTGGTGGTGGGAGGACTCCTCCAAATTGCTGGTATTCCAAACATTTTTAAAGCTCTTATAAATTACCAGAGTTGTAGAAAAGTTGTAAGTGATGATGAAGTAAAGATCGTTTACTTTACACACATAGACACTCACACATTTCAGGTTGCAAACATCCCCTTCCTTCTTCTCTCTTCTATTTAGCTTTTTACCATGCTGTCCTCCAGCAAGATTTGGAAGTCTGAAACGGACTTAGAACAAACATAGATGCTCTGTTTCACTATGAGCATATTTCAAAGTAGTGGATTATACTTCCAGTGGACTGAATGCGTTCAGGTGTGAGAAGACTTGTTTTCTCCAAGAAAAAAATTTGGTTAATCAAACAAAAAGCAAGTGTTGTCCACTATGCCAACTCTAAAAGTTTTCCTATAGTTAATTTTAGAAGTAGCCTTTAGATTTGCTTGACTAAACCAAATATCAGGAAAGAAAAGCTTATGAGGAAAATCACTGCATTAGCAGTGATAAAACGGAAAATGAGAGACGAACATCAGTGCTAACTTATCAGCATCAGAATAACTCAGAAATAGAAATTTTACTTTCTACTTTCTATAATGCAGTCAGCTTCCACTACAGAGACAGAGATCTATTACCTCTGTTTATACTGCTGCTAACCTAATTTATAGCAATTTATTCTATAAAAGTAGACACTAACTCGACTAACTAAAAATAATCTCTTTTGTGCAGAAAATAGAAATGAAAATGTATGTAATAGACTTCTGAAAGTAATTTGAGTAGTCAGGCAATAAACAGGGTGAGTTAAATATATTTTTGGTAAATCTCAGTATGAATTGCCTACTCACATATGCACACTTGTAGGTGGGATGAAAAAGGGAATCATGGCAGATATACTTAGGATGATTTGATTGTTTCGGGTTAGCTCCCCACTTCCAAGCTTATTTATTTATTTATTTATTTATTTATTTACTTATTTATTTATTTACTTATTTATTTAGCATCAGGGAAGGAGTACATGGGAGGAGGAAGCAGGAACTGAAGTGGGCATGATGTAAACAGGGCTAAAATCAGGCACATTTCATGACCTGCTTTCTGAGAAAATGAGCAGAGACAGCTTTGGCCAGGGAAAAGTGAGCAGTTCATGACATTTCTGTCCAGATTGCAGAGAAGATGCGAAATGCCAGACTCTCCTCTGCATTCACTCTAAGGATGGTATTTTGCAGGCAGTCATCAGTGCATTCTGCTCTTGCTCTGAAGCAGCTGACCCAAGTGCCAAACTGGAAGCCAGCTGTCATGCTAAAAATATGATACTGCCCTGTCTAGCCCTCGGTGGGGTGTTACTAGCTTTTGAAAGTGGAGCTAGCTGCATCATGTCAGATTGGCTCTTGAACAAGTTCATATCTGTTTGCAAAATACCACACGGCGTACTTGGGCATGACGGGATCTCAGTCCTTTTGGTGAGATTGTGTCCCTGCTCGTTAAAGAATATAGTCTGGCTCGGTCAGACCTCTGCTGAAAGGCGGCAATCCTCAGCATTTTCATTCTCTGGTCAGAAATCTGGACCTTCTGCACAGCTCACTGAAGCCTCAGTGATGATGGTCTTTAGTAATTTAAAGCTAGCAGGACATTGACTTATAACATGTGAGAACCTGGAATGGAGTCTGAGAGACCACACCATGGATAGGTGTCAGAAGGTAGTGTTTTGGGTCATTGATGTTATTTAGCTGGTCAAGTTCAACTAATTTCATTTGGAGTCAAACCTCTGTGGATCTGCCATCTTGCACACATATTTAAACCTCCTACCAGGGTGAGGGAACACAGACAAATTCTTTCAAGTTCTACATACCTCAGTTCCGATAAGAGTTTCTCCAAATTCACATGGTCAAACAGGCAACACTGGTAAGTACAACAGCATTGCAGGACAAAGTAGAAATGAATGGTAGGAGATGACAAGTCTGAGTCTTATTAAAGAGAATGCCAGGTTGTCTGTGGTGAACAAGAAACAAGACTTGGCAGTTGGTGAAAGAGTGACACTAGTGTAAGAACTGCTGAAATGCAAAGGAACATCATGCATGACAAGCTGAAGTCTTCTTCGTGTACAATATGTACCAGGAAAAAAAAGCAAAGATCACTGACTATGATTTCAAACCCAGTTGCTGGTCCTCAAGGGCCCTATCAGAGCAATTTATTGTGGATGCAAATACAAGAGCTTTCTTGAGAACATAGTTGAAGTTTTGAACTCTGAAAGCTTTGATCATAGGGCTGACTTCTGCGCACTTCAACACAAGTTAATTAATGTACAGAACAATAGTTCATGACTGCCTTTCTGATACTAGGCATACACTGAGCTAGATTTTACTTTCTATGTCTGTCCATCAGAGAGCTACATATCAAAGTCAATTAGCAGTGCAATTTAATGCATTGAAATGTAACAGACTTCAAAAATCAGCCACACAGCAGGTTGCAGGTAACATCACGTGTTGCATTCAAATAGCTGCATTGCCAAGACTGTCCTGCAGTGGCTGTAAAATTTTTAACTGTATTCCAGTTTAAGGCAGTTAGTATATTGGTTTATTGGTTTAAGGCAGTTAGTATATTGGTTAGTATATTCCTGCATAACTAGGTTTTGCCCCTTGCCTTTCTTTCTCATTTTATGCAAGCCACTTTGCCCTCAATTCAGGAGGGTGGCACCTATACTCAGCTGCTGTGGGTCTGGCCCTGTGCTCAGAGGAGAGGTCTGCAGGAGACAGAATGGGGCTAGGCTAGAGGAAGAAAAGCCTGGAGAGGAGGAGGGTTCCTTGACTACAAACACAGTGCAGTTTCCTCAGGATTTATGCTTTGCAGGGGACTGCAATTTCTACCCAAAGATTTCCCAAGGGTTGGAGTATCCTCAACGGCCTTATGGATCCTTCCATCTCCTATGGCATTTGAGCGCACTCTGGAAAGATTTTTGTCAGCTGTGGTATTCAGGAATCTCCTTCCATCACTTGGACAGCTCGTGTCAGACTGACTTGTTAAAGCAAAACAGTCTTTGAGTTCCCTGTCTCCACCATGGGTGATTAGTGGTGTTCAGAAGCTACTGGTATGGGGGTGCAGAGGACAGGAAACTGATGGTTTTATTAGTCTTGTTTCCTCAAGATATCAGGATAACAAGTGCAGACTCTATGAGTTTTCTACCAGCTAAGGAAATGGCTTGTAGTGATGATGCATCTGGTGTCTTCTGACATGCCTGTGGATCTCTCAATCTACTTTATACCAAGAAATGGTATTACTGAGCAATCTTTGCTTTTCTCAAGTGATCTTCCAAATGCACTAATTTATTTTCTTCCTAATCCACTCTGCATTGAGGCCATGATTTCATGAGGGGCTATATCTACTCTATCTTAACGGAAACTATTATGTTTCTTGCTTTAATTAGTAGAGTGATGCCCTCCCTTCCAAAGCTGCAGGATATTTTTCTTTTAGCTGTAGCTATACAGCTCTCTCTGAAGTAAAGCTCAGGCAGGTTTGTGGTGGAAAGCATCCAGGCTCCTTCATATATAACTATGAGAAGAAAATCCTGCTCGCTTCCTCCTGGGTCTAAATTGCTCAAATCCCTCCATAACCTCTACAGAAAATGAATTAACTGAGAAATAAACCTGCCTTCAGACACAAGTTTCTGATACGAGCGCTGAGCAGGAACCATTTAGGAGGTACTTAATCATATGCTTCCCCTCCAAAGGAAGTATTCAAGTGCCAAACCCTCAGCAACATATGGCAATACAGCCAATACTAACTTATTCTGAGCTCCATCAGTTTTAGGACCCTCTGGTTGGTTGTATTGCTTTGACTCAGGGAATTCCCACCTTTGCCCATCATGGCTGCAGATGCAAAAATAAATAATAATAATAAAAAAAAACAAATAAAAGAAATCATAGCAAAGTGCCTCTGCAGGTTAAGGACTGAACTTTCAGCACGATAAGGATGGACCTAGCAGAAGGGAAACCGAGAGTTGGGGAGCACCAACAAAGACACTTGTCCTTTCCCTTAGTAGTGGCAGTTTAGAGGAGTGTGGCAGCAGAGGGCAGTCTCTTCCCTTCACATGGTTACAAAAGTGGATGGGAAAATGGAGCCTTTTCTCTGCCTGAGTGGTCAGAGGGGTAGGTGCACACAGTGGGAGCCGAAGGCTCAGTTCTCCCCTCCCTCATCACCAGTGCAGTAGCCATTAAGGAGGTAAAAGGTGGTGGGGAGTTGAGGGCTGGAGAGGCCTCTGCTGCTGAACCAAAGAAGTGGTAAAATCTACTGCGAGCTTGTAAAGACACAAGAGGAAGGAAGGAAACAGTCTGTGAAGAATGGAACTAGAGACCTGCGTTCAATACATTTTTGTCTCATGGCTGATTGAAACATTTCCAATTGAAACTTCTCCTGTTTTCGCCGATGTGGGGCTCTCTTGTGTCTTAACAAGTTGTGAGTTCATCTTGCAGACTTTGCATCACTTGGGTTACAGCGACTGTCCTTTACCAGAGCTTTTTTACATATATTTTTTCTTCTCTTTTATTTTCTTAAAGAAAAAAAAATACCTTTCGCTTAAGCCTGTCATCCCAGTGAAATGAAGTTAAAATTGTACAGTGAATTCAAGAGAGTGATGGAATGAAAGCCAGACAACTGCACACACATACATACACATACACACACACTAACCATGTGAATTCCATTTCCTCAGAAAATCTGGATCAAAATGTTTGACTTTTCAGTGAGTGGAAGACAGACTAAAACACTCTGAGTGCTTTGGAGAAGTAAAGCGCTGTGCAAAGAGGAGGTTCAGTCTTTCTTGTCCAACTTCCATCATTGTTCGAGGGAAGCAGAAATGCCACACATAACACTTGAAAACTCCTCCCAGCACCTACCTTCAGCGTCTGCCCTGCAATTACCTTTTAAATGGGAGAAAATTGTTCTCTGCACTCAATCTCTTGCTATTGCATTTTTCTTCTTCATCCTTTTTTTTTTTTTTTTCCCATAAACAACATGAAATCTTCACTGGAAAAGTGGGAGAGAAGGAGAGATTAATTAATTAATTAATTAAGAAGCTTGTATTCCAGTTTGAGGCTTTCAGTGATAATCAGAAACTGCTTGAGTTGTGCTTTCAGGAGTTTGTAAAATGAACAGAATCTCTGGATGGGGAGACAGGCTATAATTAATTTCTCTCTCCAGGATGATTACAGATATAAATAGCAAAACAAAGACAGGCAAATTTCAGCAGAAGTGCCCATGCTGCATGTACTGTATCGTAATATTGCTCAAAGCAGATAATTTTCAACTCAAGGTCAGTGGTTTACAAAATGAAAAGGATATGTCACCTGATTTCCAGGGGCCACTGTTCCTGGCCTTTGCTAGCGTAACTCTTGCCAATCATAACTGCATCCACTTTTCAGGAACAGCAAAGACACTTTTTCTCATCCAGAGAAAATAGTTAAAACTTAGGTTTTTCATCGAGAAACTAGTTAGGCTGCGTTAGTTTGAGCTTTAGTATAGCAGTGTTGTGAAAAGTGTAAAGCACTAGCTAATAGTAAAAGATTGTTGGAACTCTCTATATGCTTTTTAGCATTTCAGTTTTCATAGGAAAAAATAGATGTCTTGCTATTAGGATTTTGTGGCAAATCCCGTAAGAAAGAGAGAGTCTAGTGTTGCAGCACTGAGCAAGCTTGCAGCCAGCCTTAGGGAGCAGAGGTGGAGTAGGAACCACCCCAGGTTGTTTCAGTAGGTGCCATCACAGTGGTCAGCAAGGACACTTCCGACATTCTCAACAGGAAAATTTTCCTTGCTGAACACATCCTGGAGCGAAAAGGGGGAAGGCTGTGCTTGCAAAGGTTGGTGTGTTCTTCTCTGACAAGACCCAGTGGTCTAAGAAATGTTCTAGGCAACGTGCCCTGAGACAGCAGAGGTGTAGTGCTGGCCAGGGGATATGCTGTAAAGTTTCGTTTTCTAGGTTGGGAGGGATAATGTTCTGGAAATGTGACTCTTCTGAGGGCCCTCTGATCCAAAGGCAAGGGAAAGCCACTGAGATAACAACCAGCTGATACCCAGTGCTCTTCTTTAGCAGCCATATAGTGTTTTTCGAAGTGGGTCAATAGCATCATCCACTATTTTATAGAGAGGGAAAGTAAGGCGTAAGAAAACAGCAGTGCCCTCACAATTTGTCGTAGCCAGAGATGCTGTACTTTCTGTGACCCACACTTTTCTTGATCCAGAAATCTATACAGCTTCCTTTAAGGGCAAGTAACCATGACAGAGCTAAACTATGAGCAGCTTCCAAAGTAAGTTGATGTTGAAGCAATGAAAGCCATTCCCATTTTTCTCTCCATGCTTGTCAAAAGCAATAAGAACTTGCAGCTCTGGACATATGATAGTAGCAAGAATGAGGGGATAATTCACTTTAAAAGCTTTTTTTTTTTTTCCTTCTTGTTTTTGACTTTTATATAGGGGTTTTACCAGTTTCTTGCACTGACAATCTGCCTAAAACAAAAGACTTTGCTTTGAAAATGAGGTCTTTGGTGAATCCTTTTAGGAAAGCAGAATGGGAGCAGTAGGCCGGGAGCGGCTGAGCTTGCAGCAGGCTCAGTTCCCAAGAAAATCAGGAAGAATCAAGCTGTTGTGTGTGCTGTGGGCCAGAACTTGCTCTTTGTCAGGTAAAGAAAAATGTGAGAGATATTGAAAGGTCCAGAGAAGGTCAATGAAGATAGAAGTGTCATTGAATTTATAGATGAAGAGAGATTGCAGGAACTCTTTACCCAAAAATGATGACTAGTTAGAGGAAGATTTGTCTGAGACATTCACAATGATTAAAGATGGAAAGTGAAATTGATTGCCCCTTCCTTTCTTTCTTCTTTTTTTTTCTTTAACCCTGTCAGGCAGTGCGGGAAAAGAGGTCACTTGCTGAAATGAAAGGGCAGCAGCTTTAGAGATTATAAGAAGAAATAAGGATTTTTTTTTCTTTTTTAAAATGATGCATGTAGTTTATCCATGGAATTTCTTGTTCATCTCCTTGAGGTCACGGAGGCAGAGACTGTGGCTGGATTTTAAAGAGACTAACCTAAATTTACAACCTTTTACAACATTTGTGGCTACCCAAGGCAAGGCAAGGAGGACAGGAATTCCATCATGTATTTTGGGGGAAAAACCTCTGTGCTCCTGAGGCAGGATATAGGTCTCAAGCATTTGGGTTAAGTTTAACTCAGTGCCAATCCCTGTGCCATGACATCACTCCTCTGCCAGGCGTTTCTGTTTCACTGTGGAGGCATCTGAAGGTAACATGAGATTTGAATTAGCTTCCCTCATTTCATTTTTAACAAAAAGTGACATTCACTGTTGGCTCCAGTGCATTTTCTCTCCTCTTCCCTCTGATGCAGCAGGGGCAGGTGTTGCAACATCAGGAACATCAACGTTCAGTATCACTGCTGCAAATCTCACACTTCAACGTGCTGTTAGAGCCACGGCTGGAAACAACACTGGTGGAGCAGTGTTTCTGTAGCCAAACCAGTGCTCGTGATGGAAGGGTGGGCCTAGGACTGGAATATGCATGGGAAAACATTAGTGAAGCCTGTACTGTTTTGTGGAGTGCTCACAGGCATCAAGCACTATTGTTGCATTGACAAAATGAACTCTTTGTTAAAGAAATAAATGCATGCCAGGCTCAGCCTGTGGCTCTCAACTGGTCTCCAGAATAGCTGAGATCTGGGCTCAGAGTTCAAGCAACAATTTCAGCTCTCATGGTTGTCTTGGCCTTGCTCTTACTTAAGAAAGGTATCAACCATCATGTTCTGTTCTTTGTAAAGGAATGTCTTTATTATTCTTTGGCCATGAAGCTCCAGCTGCTTAGGAAAATAGTGAATAAAGTACAGGGAAAGCTGTAAATCTGCTCTGATGTTTGTCCCTGGATAATTCTGATAATGATGAAGAGCTAGCCATTTTGACAGCTGGGCTCTAGGGAGAAAAATTATAGCCTTCTAATATGCCACAGGTACCTCACCAGGAGTAAAATGTGGGCAGGACCTTCCCTTTTGGGGCTGGAGTTCTGTTTCCTTTGCAAGTCTGTCTTCAAAAGAAGATAGTGGTGAAACATGTACAGTTCTTTGAAAGAGAACTTGACCTCCAGTGAAACACAGATTAGAGACATTGATTAGCACTGAATCTTCATTCAGGGCAAGCTTTTCTTCAGCCAGGGAAATCCTTGAGCTGTCAGTATCAGTGGTCACATCCCTATATCCTGGAAAGCCATTGACAGTTTCAAACATTATGAGATACTCAAAGTCCCTAACATAATGCTCTTTCTCAGGTATCTTTCTGCAGTGGGTATTACCTGCCAGCAACCCTGATTTTTCTTTTATTTTTTTTTTTCCTCCAGTATTCGTATCTCATAGTTGAGGTTCTGTATTGTTCTGGTCTGAGACAGGAGCTATTTCCCCACATCAATGGTCAGAAATTATATGATAATGTTATTCCACTGGCAGTGCGGTCAGCTCACTAAAACACTGCACTGATGTTATCTCAGTGACCACTTTGGCCTTGCAAAGCTGTCCTCTTCCTGGTTTCATGCAGAGTTACAGTGGCAGCATCCCTGTTCAGCAAAGCACTGTTCATATACAGACTTACTAGGACTGCTTCCTGACATTTGCTCCAATGGCTGCTTTTTGCAAACACTTGTTCCTTTTCCTGTCATGCATAGTGCTATCCAGTCTTTCATTGGCGTTGTGCATAGTCAGCTGGAGATGGCACTTTAGCTAAGAATGGACCATTCTTCAAAGTGACATAGCAGGTTAGACTTCTTGTGAATTTTTCCCAAGTGCCCAGATGGTACCCCCTGCATGGAGATTACTCTGGATCAGGTGGAGCCCTTTTCCATCTGGGTCACAAACATACACACAGAGGAAGGATTATTAATAATGCATCATCAACTGTGAAGAACTCTGATAGGTGGTGACAGAAAGTAGGACATGAGTACATTCAAATCAGCATCCTTGGCAGGTATATGAAATACTTTTGTGCTTGAGAGGGAACCTTTAGCAGTATACCATGAATACCCCAGATGAGAGATCCAGCACTGATGCTGTCAGTCAAATTGATTTTCTCCAGGTTCCTCTCACCTATCACTGTGGTGCAGGAGCACCTTTTATCAAGCTCTATCAATAATGTCTGTCATAGGCGGTTCTTTTCTCTTCTTCCTTTTCTTTAGTTTCAGGTGAAAGAGGAAAAAAAAATACGAGAGAGAGGAAGAAAGTGGGTGCATCTGCAGCAGCTGTGTTACAAAGGTGTCTGCAGTAAACTGCTGGTCCTATAATAGCTCTAGCCAGACCCTCAATGCTCAAGCAATCAGCAAATGTGAAAGATAGGGGAAAAAAAAAAAAGAGAGAGGTACCTGATTACAAAGAGAATTGCCTCATTTATACGAGTGCAATTACTTACGAGAAAGTGATGAGACAACTGGATGTAAAGTTTTCTAACCAGCTTATATCTTTCTTAATCCTTTAGTCAGGAAGAGACGAAAATATTTCTAAACCCGAATTCTGCCTTCGCAGTCCAAGACCTTGCTTTATCTTATGGGAGGGTTTATGTTGTCTTATGATCTTTTAGGCTTGTTCTTCCCTCTGATTACTCCTGCTTGAGAAGGATCCCCCTCTTCAGCCTGAAGAATCAAAGCCCTAAAGAGCAGTGTGTTTGACAGACTGTGCATGTTGAGTTCTTGCATGAAGGTCACACGAAATGATTTGTGGATGATCCATGTGCAGTTCAGTGTGTTTGCACAAAGCATTCATTAAATAATTCTGAATAATGAGTGCAGGTGCTAAAATCTTTATGTGCTTTTATGCATTTCATCATCAGAAATAAGCCTAAAATTTGCTACCTTAAGTTGCTCACAACAGAATAACCTATGTGCTTTGCTGTGCTCTGTCTTTGCACTCTCAGTTCTGTGCCTGAATTACAGGAAATTCTCAATATAGCTCTCCTTATCTGTGCATTTTAACAAACCACTCCTCAAATTCTGCCAAGGAAGAGATCTCAAAAGGAGACTCCCTGCAAGACAGCTTGGGCTTGAGGAATAGAGAAAGAAAAATAAAACCTCTCACACCGCAGATTCCTAATAGACTGGTGGTGACTGAACACAAATAGCATGTAATAATCATCTGTAATCTTTTGTGAAATGAACTTGATGTATCAGCAATCATACTGGTGAGTCCTTTGATCTTTTTCTCCTTATTTTACACACAGCTTTCATGACGCATCCAATCTCTATTTTGGGGCAAGCTAAGTAGTGAACATGGAGAATGAGACAGAGCAGAGTATCACCATACAGACCTGACCTGTGTGAGGCCTGTTCCCACCAACTCACACAAGGTGTTGTTCGTGATGGCTGTACCCTCCACCCTGCAACATCCTATTACCAAATTTGCATCTATCAGGCTGTGCAACAACCTGATGCATTAGTGTGCATGTATGAGAAGATAGGATGCATGCTCAGAGAAAGAGGCTAGGGCTCTGGCATTCTGCTGATGGGAATACCTTCTGGCAGCAGTGTGAAAAGACAGTGAATGACTGTCTAGGTTTATACAACCAGCGAGCTGTGCTCATTCAAGTTCAAAGAGGTCGGGCTGCATACCATTCAGGAGAGGAACCTGCCCTTTGTGAGCGCAGCATTGCTGCTCATCCAAGACTAATGTGAGTGAGAAAGACCACCTTAAACACTGATGTGATCTGTGAGCCTTTGTGTTTGGGCCCTGTGGCCAGGAGTCAACAGTCAACACGTTGCCCAGAAACATGCAAGAGGGAAATGCTAGCGCATTTTACAGGCAAAGGATATTAAAGATTGGTGGGAGTCCTGCTCTTCCATGGTAATAAGAGACTGGTCTAATTCAGCCGTTCAGATAGGACTGGAATGACTTGATTCACTTGCCATCATGTCTAGGGCTGTGGACTACAGCTCTTGGATCAGAACAGTCACACTGTCATGCCTGTGCTGAAGGATAGCTCCTAGATTTGGGCTGCACTTGAATTGCCTGGGAGTCTTGGTTTAAGAACCACAGCTTGGCAAGAAGTGTTAATACACAGGTCTAGGGAATATAGAGATGAACATCTTTGCTTGAACAGCTCTAGCATCTGTATTAGTGCTGACCAGTAAATACAACAAACCAGTAAACAATCCAGAGTATTTGCATCTCTGATGAACAAGATGAGACTCCCTGAGAGAGCAATTTCGAGCATCTGTTGTCTGGACTGAGTTTGTTTTATTTAAAGCCAGAGGACTGCCATTCTTAGGACTGTCAGGTTGCCATATTACATGGTCCCTATATGCAAATGTAATTAAACATATAAAATCCCCAGAGAAAAATCTGAATAATTCTTAAATTGGCACAAAGTGTACACTATTATTGAGTTTGAGGTGTCTCAGCCTACTGGCCATTGCATTTCAATTATCCATATGTACGTTTAGTGCCACTGATGTGAAATCATTTTCACTGATTAATGCCAGGAACCAACAAATACACACTTCCCTTTTATTGTTTCCTTTTCAAAATTGAATTTAGTACTGGTGAGCAATGCCAAAATGACAGCTCGAGAGCCTAAAGTGTCTTATTTAGCCAGGGAACTAGTCCTAGTACACTATGAGCAAGGCATGCTTTGTCCAGGAATGCACTTCATGAGGAAACAGGAACCAGCAGCATTCCCTCCTTTAGTCCCGTCTGTTGTGGCACATGATCCCTATGGCCTGGGATGGAATTACAGCACGGTAACTTACTACATTCCTATCTCGACTACATGAGACACATTTTGCCTTCCCAGTGAGGGGCTACATTTTTTGGTCTGTAGGGACTAGGTAGAGCAGGATCCTGCCTGTCTGTGCAGTGCTCAGGCCCTCATGTCTGGGCTTGAGGGTGATAATGGCCTGCGCACGGTGTTCACTGAAGCAGAGTGAAGAAAGTCCCTCCTTCTCTCTCAGAGACAGTGTTTAGATAGTGTGAGCTATCTACATCCACTTAGCACGATGTGCCTTTGTGGTTTCGGCTACAGAAACGGTGTAGCCCAGCTAACACAGGTCTGTGCCTCACCGTGAAAGAGTTGCTCCTTGTGTCTTGGGCTGTATTACTTGGATATGGGTAACTACAGTGGGTATCTCCTTGGTGCCTTTTGGCGGATCATGCAGATGAACTCTTCCTTGATCACTAGCAATGGCCCTGAGACTCAGCAGGTTGGGCTAATTTTGCTTGAACCAGAAGGCAGTTGGCAGGATAGCAGTGGTCTTCAGGCACTCATCATTGACTTAGGTATACTGAAGCACAGGACCAACAGAGGACTGTGGTTCCTGCTGTGATTCTGGAAGCAGAGAATGGTGCAAACAGTGACTTCAGATACACCCAAGTGATGTGCTGGACACAAGCAGCTCTCTGTAGCCAAGAAGTCCCAAAAGGAAATAGGAAAGAACTCCTAATGCTTTTATGCAAAAAACTTTCTGTCACTGTGAAACTGCTCAGCAAATACTGAATGAAATCAAATATTGAATCAAAAGACTCAGTTATCCTAATTACTAGAGATGTCATAAACAATCTCACTGAGTTAATTTAACTCTATTCTTCTTCATCCTGCCACTTCTCTACCTAGAGGCCTAAGAAGGAAGAAGGAGGAGGTGGATATTTATGTGTGTGTCAGAGAGACAAAAACAAAACAAGTAGCATACATACTGGAAAGCTTTTAGAAGGTATGTATTTTTGTGCCAATTTGTTGCCACAATTATTATTTCAGATGCCTGGGAATATAATCAACAGTTCTCTCTCCGTGAATGTGTTTAACAAAAATGTCTCAAATGCACAAGAGAATCCATTTATTGCTTCTGAATTGGAGGAAGCTGCAATTACTGCTTAAATTTCCTCTCAGTTCAAGTGAGGGCAAATCAATGCTGACCGCTAAGAACAAATACTACAAATTTTACTCTTGTGACCCAAAGCTGCACACCATCGCAATTAATCTGATCTTGTCAAATAGAGGTGAAATATCTTTTCCCAGCTTGCATTCTTATGATGTGGACATGAGCTGCATTATTACAATAGTTTAAGAATTTTGGGGTTTAGTTGCTTGTGTATTGAAAATGGAGGAGGAAAAAACTTGATGCCATTCTAGTTAAAGTGCTTGTGTCTATTCTCACTTACTTAAGATCTCCTCAGACAATTATTTATGATTAAATAAAAAAAAAATGTTTTCTCGCAGGATCATGGAATTCCTGAGGTTGAGGTTGGCAGGAGTCTCTAGAGATCATCTAGTCCAACCCCCCTGCTCAAGCAGGGATACCTAGAGTACGCGGCGCAGGGTGACATCCAGATGGGTTTTGAGTATCTCCAAAGGAGACTTGACTCTTTCTGGGCAGTCTGTTCCAGGGCTCTGTCACCCTTAAAGAAGTTCTTCCTCATAGGGAGATGAATTTCAAACAATTTGGGACCAATCATTGTTTTCGGCTATGCCTGAGCCACCTTCCTAAATCTGATGGGTTATTTGAGAGTAAATGAAGTTATGCTCTTGCCTTCTTAGTTTCTGTGGTTGCAGATACTGAATATATGTGACGAGCTGCATTTTCCACCTATTGCTTTGGCTTGCTGTAACCCTGATATAAAAAGGTCATTGCTTGTAGTACAACTTTATGGCCAACAGAGGGCTGATATCAATTGAGATGCCTTTTGAAAGAAGAAGATAGGAGCTGATCTGAGTTTGCATTCTCTGGATACGACTTTTCTATGGTTGTGTTCAACTTAGATTCACCATATTGTGCTCCTTGTGGTCCCTTAATTTTACTTGCTCTTCAAATCACTTGTCTAGTCACACAGTCTCGCAGATACTTAGCTATGAATTCCCTGTAAGTGTTGTGACTGTCAAGAAAATATTTCATGCTTTAAAAAAATATTCTGAGGAATTGCAGCTTAGAGCTTTCTTGGGTGTTGAAATTTCGCCTGGGCTATTTTGCATCAGTTTGACTCCTACAGCAGGTTCAGAGGGTCAGTCAAAGCTTCTGTAAGCAAGGTGCCGCCAGGGATATTCCAGCAGTCTTGATGGTGTCTCTGAATAAATCTAGTTTCCATCTGGTTGCTCTAGCTTTGTAAGATTTCCAAATCTTCATAAGATACACTAGTTTTAGAAATGTTCTATGTGCTTAAGAGTCCTTAAAGTTGTTAATGAGAGGTGAGGAAGCTTCCATCTTCCAGAAAAGGATCTTTTCTATAAGATATATTTTAGCTCTACAACATATTGTTTGGTGCGAGAAGTGGTGGATGAAATTTATGGTCTGCTGTATGCAGGAGAGAGATTAGCATATCTTAATGGTCTCTTCTCTGACTTTAAACTATTTTTTTCTTTTATTTTTTGTAAAAGTTGGGCTGGAAAGACTTTATGACTCACATAAGCAAGGGACTGAAAATGTAAGTTACAACCAGGTGGAGAGGATATTGCCCTCTAAAAGATGTTCAAATTAGGAAGAAGTTCGTCGGTGTGATCTAGATACTTGGAGTTCCCGTGTCAATGACTAAGCAAGAGGTTATGGGAAGGGTGCCTTCTGACAAACTCCTAGAATGTGGGGGTCTTTAGTCAATGCTGCTAGGACAGCAGAGCTACAGGCAGGTCACATTTGGACTGGAGAACTTACAGGAAAGGGGGAACTTTCAACCACCACCAATTTAAAGAAAAAAAAATCAGTTTCCATAGTTACTACCTACATACTTGGATCTCCACATGAATCTTGAATAAGCAAAACCTGTCTCCAGGCTGTTGAATGATCTTAATTAAACTAAATTAATTATTTATTCAAATGAAAGAAGACATGCCATGATTCTCTAAGGAGGCTGTAAAGAAAATAATGTCTCTTATTAAAAAAAAATGTTAATACCTCGCACACTCTGGTGCCATTTTATCGGTGTAGGGTGCTGCTTTCTTAAGTTCTTCAGGACTTAAAATAATGAACTTTGATTTGCATAGGGTGGGAGCCCTCAACTTGGTGTTCTGTATTACGGGTCTGTGAACATCAGCAAGATATCTCTTTCTGTAAAAAACTTCTGGCAGCCTTCATGCAAACTTTCAGGATCATTTATATAGACTGAAAACTAGCAATGCCGAGAAGATAATTTTTCCATGACACATCCTGAGTGATTCTTGCATAAAACTGCCAAGCAATTGGCAGAGTCATAATCACTAAGTAATGATCCGTAATGCAATTACTTTAATTAGTAGCATTATTGATATTACCTTGCTAGAGTAATTGGACTCACTTAACCTTTGTTTGTAACAAGAGAAATTTGGATATTGTCAGGAACTGGCATCATGTGGATAATGAATAGTCTATACAGCAGTTACGTGATAACATAACTGCAGCCTGATCCCCGTGGCTTGTCACAGGTATGTGATGTGGTTAGAGGTATATGGCTGGGATGGAATTTCAAGAAGCTGGAGTTTCCACTTGACTCTATTCAAGGCTGGCAAGGCCTTGTCTTCACTGAAAGTTTAAGTGTGCTTCAAGTCTGATTACTTGTCCTCAAAGTGTCAATATTGTTCTTAGGAAGAGTCAGGCTGAAGGTACTGCTGGTGGACAGAGCTGGACTGTGCTTAGTCCTCCTCTTTTCATTCTGACCTCCTAGATAAGAGTTTAGATCCAGGCCAAAGTATATATTCATATATCCGTATAGTGTGTGTGTGTGTATATATATATATATAGTGTATATATATATATCCATATTTGCCTGGACCCTGCTCTTACAGAGAGCTCCAGAGTTTAATCTGTGCCAGTGCTTATCTGTAATCATGTGAACCTGAGCTCTGATCTTCACATGCTTCACTCAGTCTCTTGATGATGGCTGAAGGAGCCTAAGTCACAGCACTTAGGTACTTGCTGAAGTCAGGAAGACCCGAAGTTCCCAGCTGCATGTTCAGTAGATAGAGAGCTATGAAGCAAGGTTTGATTACTGACAAAACTAGGGAGGTGAGGGGGAATGTGCCCTTGCAGCTGCCTACACCTAGGGCTATGACTTTGGAGGATGGCTGGGAATCTCCCATGTCATTCCAGCTGTGAGGCACTGCTGCAAAACGATTGCTAACTGGGTGCCCTGTGAGAGATTTTCTCTCCCACACCCCCAACTCTGCAGCAAGGAACTGGACTGAACTGGATCACCCATCAGTGAGTAACAGATGTAGATGCTATGAAACTGTGATAGATTAAGGATGTTGTCTTAGAAGATGGCTTAGATCTCCTTGTGAAATCAGCAGCCAGAAAGGGATTTTGTTCAGGAAGATCTGTCTTCTCTATCAAGGCAGTGAAATGATGGTGTGTTAGATGATGGCCAGAGTCTACTGCTATGTGGTATGAAGTACAAGCTATGTTGAAGTCCTGCAGTAAGGCCTTTAGGGAAATCAGTACATTTCTTTTTTTTTTTTTTTTTTAATGACTGAAACATATTATATCATCCTCCTCTTAACACATTTTATTAGGAATTACCCACCAAACATGTTCACCTGGTCTGTGCACAGTTTGTATTCCCTACGTGCCAAAGGCTAGCATTTCTCCTGCCCTCTCTAAGGGCTCACAGAATGAATGAAATTATACATTCTGAATTGTGGCTCCCTGCTCTGCAGCCCCCAAATGAGGATTATTAATTTACTAGGAAAGGTCTTCTAAATTTCTGAATCCGTGAGTCACCATTTCTCCCAGCTCTTCAGAAATCTGTGCTGCTCAGTCACTTCCACCTTCCGTGTGAACCTGAACACTATCTCTCTTCCCTTAGATGTTTTCAGGCAAGCTAGATAATCACAATGCTCCTCTCAGCTTTACAGCAATACGTTTCATAGGCTAAAAGACAATAACAACAACAAAAAAAGAGATCTAGAGCAGGAAAACGTGTCTTATTGGAGCTCATCTGAGACCCATTTTGGAGGTTTTTAATGGGAAGAAAGGACAGAAGTGTTGACAGGGATTGCAGCAGAGAGCTAGCTTTCACCCTAGTAGATCAGTTCCTCCTGGCACCCCACCCCGCCTGTGTTTACCTATGTGGTGCCTCTGTTCTTGATCTTGAAGAGATTAAGACAAATACATACATACATACATCTCTCTATTTCTGTCCCTTTTGGCACATGAGTGCACCTGCTGGGCCATGCAGGGGGACAAGTGCAGTGCCTTGCCTTCCTCTCCTGCTGCTGCCTGTCACTGAATTTTGCAGGAACCATTACTGTGAACGTGCAGTCACTGTGAGCATCATCTCCACCTGCAACTCTGGGCTCGCTCTGGGAGCCCGTGTTGGAGAAGATGTGGGTTGGCAGGCCCAGTGCCTAGCTGGCATGTGTCCCCACTGTCTTGCCCCAGGGTTTGTGAGAGAGGCACCATGCCAAAAAACTCGAGGCCTTGCTTGAAGCCAAGTGCTGAGGGTCTCCCTGACAATACTTAACCCTCAGCAGGGCTGAGTGAGCACCAGGCTGAAGACTCTTCCTGTTCCAATGCTGTCACCTATTTAAACTTGATGCAAGCCTTTTGTTTCCAAAAGTCTGCAGGAGCTGTGAAAAAATCAGTTTCTTTCCTGATGAGGTGTATTCGGGTGAGCCTCATCTATCAGAGCCAAGAGGTAATCTCAGTCACTTTAATATACAAGTGGATGCTTGACCAGATTTGGTGCTTGACCTCATCATTGTAGGGAAAACCTACTGCATGCTAAAAAAATGCTTTGCTGATTTTTTAATAAAACCTATTTATAACAAAATCTACAAAGGGAAAATTTGCCTGGAAACTGACTCTAGACACCATTTAGTAAGAATTATTTTGTGCCAGTATGTGTTAAATTCAATATCTTTTCCTTTCATGCAGTGTAGTTTATTAAAATGAACAGCATCTCAAATATGCATTTCAGCATTCAGTTACTTTAGTGGATTCTTGATGGATCTATTACTGCTGAAGGATACAAATTCCTGCTGACTGTAAGGGAGTTCGTGGCCATTTGATGGTGAAAAAAAAAAAGTAAAAAGGAAAGTTAAATGCATAAAGTGCCTCAGCCTAAAAATAGCAATGAGAACTAACCAGCAGGAGACCAACATCAGAACCATATATGGGCTCTCTGTGGTCTTTACCTCTGACAAAGCCTGACTGCTACGTCATTGCTAACAGATAGTTTATCATTAGCAGTTTTGTCTGATAGAGAGGCATTTTTTCTGGTTATTTCAGGAGGTTCTGGGGTTGGGATGCTCTTACCTGCCTTAAAAAAATCTCATATTTTGAGGTTCATTTCTGTTTGGACTGAGGTTTATGCAGTTGTTTTTTTTTAAATTCCTGTTGCTTGGTAGATGGACTGAGTTGTCAGAGCTTCAGCCGAACAGACTCCCTATGCACAGTCATGTGGTCTGTGTCTCTCTTGGTTGAATGATGAAGACATATGAACAAATTGCCTGAGTTTCCTTCTAAACCAATCACATCATTATCCCGTTGACCCAATATCCCAATATCAGCCCTGACCCACAAACATTTCTATTCTTCCTAAGTTCCTATGAGCCTTCACTCACATCCTTCCTCCCTATGCCCTATCATGACTGCTCTTTTAGAATTGGAAAAAGTAGGAGGGAGAAGAAGACATGTAATCAAATATCTTCTTATGCCTTTTACTGTCTCTTCCTGCCTTCCAAACATCCTTGAGCATCATGGAGCCTTATTGGTTAAACAGCATGTCTACCAAAAGGCCTTGTGCCATAGAGTGAGAGCAAGAAGGGCCAGTGTGCACTTCTCTGCTTGACCCATGCTTACAGTGAGGAGAAGGGGCAGTATCTTCAGGATGCTTATGCCCCATGATGCCCTTGATGCACCTTTCTGCTCCCCATGGGTCCCTCACTGTCAACAGGGTGTTACTCAGCGGTACTCCTCGCCTGCTCTCGCTGATGGCATTTCTGGCCAGTTATGCTCACTCCTCTGCTAAAGAAAACTGCTCCTGCTTTGCATCCTGACCTCCTGCTGCACATCCAGCACCAGGCAGCTGCACACCCAGCCGTTCGTTTCTCGTTCTTTTGAGCGTCTCTAAACGTCTCTTTCCCAGAGAGTAACTCGAGTGTCTGATAGACTCCCAAAAGGAAACTTGTAAAAGCTACAGCAGTAAACATACTCCAAAGAGTCCGAGAAAACTAACAGAGAATAAATGCATGTGTTGGCGGATTTAAATGGGCCACTTTGGCTTCTCCTTCTGAACATATTTTCAGCTTTCAAAACTGCATTTCCAGTAACCCTGCAGAACAGTTTGAGCTAAATGGGTGTGGAGGATCCTACAAAAACTAGTATGATGTTATTTCCTGTTACATTTGAGCTTATTTTTCCACTAATTGCCCTATTTTGTGGTATTTGAGTGCTGCCAAATAATAACTATTTGTATCAGGTATGTATTTTCTTTAGTTTCAAAAAGAGGGGAAAAATGAGGCTTATAGATTAAGAGACATGCTACAGTCAGGCAGAGATTTCAGTCAGGCGGAGATTCCGTAAAAAGTGCAGAGATTTGTACCATGAATGCTTTAATCTTTGTCTTATGCTAGGTCTGGTAAATATATGCCCTCATTAGCTCTGTATGTCTAAATTGACTTACATGAGTAGGGATTTTTCATCGCTTTCTTTCTGGTGAATGTTGAGCCTTCACTTCTCCAAGAATATTAAAAACGGAATGTATTCCAAACCATTAGTCATCACTGGAAATGTAGGCTTGAGTCTGTGATGGGGTATGTTGTTTTCAGCGGGATTATGACACATGGCAGTTGTTACAAACAGCCAGAGGTGTGCTGTGTGCCGGAACAGACCCTTGTGGATAGACTCACTATCTGAGACAGTTGAAATTTTAGCCCCATAAATTAAGACTTCCACAAAATGCTGGACAAGGATATAAATCAGTGGGTCAATTCAGCACCAGAGACTTGTGTTTGCAAGGAATCCATACACAGCAGGGCTAAACTTTCCTAAACAGAAGCCATTTGAACCCTGGATTTGTTGCATGCAATTAATTGAAAACCCTCGTGATATAATATTTTCCCTGTCATCCCACTGAAATGCAGTAGTAATGCTGGATTGTATAAATCAAACTGATCTTAAAAAGGAGAGTTAAATGAGCATCACATTATAAACCACAAAGCACATTCATCACTCTGCTACAAACCATAAATATGACAAGTACATCCATCAACTCGGCACCTTTCTTTCAGGTCTACGTACATAGATGTCAGTAACTTAATGGCTCTAGAAAGCCATGGCTCTTTCCTTTTTTAAATGCAGTGTGTATGCGCATTCTTTCATGTAGTGTGGTTGCTAGAAGCAGATCATAGCCATGTGCAGAAGTGTTACTGTGCAGAGAGCTCCTCTAAAGGAAGAATCCCTCTCTTAAAAGGGTCTATCTCTAGAAAGCCTCTTGGAAAGAGTTGAGCTCACACTGTTCCACTCATAGTGCTTCAGCTCTACAGACTGTGGCAACAGCAGGATGGCTGTCTACTATATACATCAAGTTAAATAAAATAGAAAATAATCTACCTTAAAAGAGCTAAACAAACCTAAAGATGAGTTTTCAGGGATTTGCTGGCACATTGTAAATATATATTGAGTGAGCACTCTATAATACCAGGTTCTCATCACCAGCATGTGATAGCTACACCAGGCTACCAGTTTTGTAGCCTGGTGTAGCTGTAGCAAGGCAGCATCTTCATGGGCCTGACTGGAAAAAGTGGGGGCCCCCCAGCCTGCTAGTTAGCTCTGCCACTTGGAGATTTCAGTGGTTTTGTTTTTGCTTTTGTTTTCCATTTCTCCCGTAAAAAGTCTTTTGTAGTCATTAATAAATGTTTCAAACTGAAACAAACAAACATACAAACAAACAGCCTCTTCACCAAATCCCCAAACAAAAAAACGCCACTAGAAGATGCCTCGGGAAGAATGAAAACAGGGCAAATATATGTGCAGCTTCTGCTAATAATCTTCCCATGTTAAATAATTTAGGTCAAGTCAATACAGAAAAATCACAGGAACTGAATTAAGTCAGCACTGAAAAAGCTGTAGGTTTATTCTATTAAGTTTAGTATTGCACCTGAAGCCTGGATAAATTCATTAGGGCAAATCACAGTGTACTTTGCTTACCCAAATGAGTAAGCATCCAGTGATGCGGATACAAGGCTGGTGATCACTTGAAATGGAGCTGACTCAGGGGACAGTCTGGACCCTGCAGCTGGCCTGTTATGTCCTCTAGGTCATGGGGTGAATTTGAATGGGAAATTCTATATTCTGTGAAAAAAAGGTGCTATTCTTGTTGACATTATCTGCTTGCTAGTAGTCGTTACCTTCCCTTAAGACCGCTTCCTATGAACATACTTCTGGTGCATAAATTTTACTGGTGCTTGTGCAGTTTGCAATTAGGTCAGCTTGTGCATGAATTCTAGGCTCGTGTAAGAGCTTCAGGGGTAGAAGACATGTCTAAAAAGAAAGATCTCTGCCCCTCTATAAAACTAGGCATGTCAAAGATACTTTCAGCTTGTTAAGCCAAGCACTCCAAAGGCAGAAATATTGAAATTAAAGATCTCCCTGTAAACTAATTCTGACCCTCTGTGCTAGCTCATAATGTAGCACTCAAATTACATGACTACATATCATTTACTTAAATGTTTCTTACACCACTTCTGGTAACTAAGTTTAGTTACCGATCACTACAGAGGAAAACACTAATGGAGAAGGTTGATACTCAACTATTTTTGATAGGACAAATTTGACTGGATGCAACCAGATGCAGAAAGAAAAGGGAGTCTTGTGCCACTGCTGTTCTTTTCTATGATCACAACTAGTGTATTGCATTAGGCTTTACTTAAAGAGGCAAAAGAGACTAAATCCATCACAGATATATAACACATTGCACTAGGCTCAAGTGAAAAACCTAGGATAAGAACAAAGCTGAACACCAGAGAATTTAATCTCTAGAGTCAAACTGAATGGCTGGCACACAGGTCATAGGTAAATAATGATACTAAAGAAAATATTCTTTTCCTTTTAAGACACCAAATAATTAAGATAAGATCCAAATAGCTATGAAGGTTTGTCTTTGTGAAAAATTGACCAAGCTTAATACATCTTAATGAGCTTCCATATATTAAAAAAAAAAAAAAAAAAGAATATAGGTGAACACTCCTTAAATCACCTTGCCAGAAAGAGCTGTCTTTGAATGTCTAACCTATTACTGAATGGTCAATTTTTCAAAAATAACTCTACCTAATTTAGTACATCTCGACAGAATATAATAACCTGGTGTAGCAATTTAGGAATAGATAGGCTTCCTTTTGGAATACAATACCTTAGCTGACGAGGATCTGATCAGGACATGGGATAGCAGTGACAAACACAGTGACAAAAATGTTGTGAGCGAATTTGACAAACTATTACTTGGAAGTGTGTGATCTCATTCCTCATGGCTATGACAATTTGAAACCCACTGCAGAAAATTCTGATAATGACAATGATTTTAATTTTAAATACAGTATTTTTCTTTCAGTAGGTTCTAAATAGAGTAATATAGTGTTATAGAAAAAATACAGAGAAAAAACAGAAGCCCTTACAAGAAATTGTCAAGTGAGATCATTTGTTGGGTCAATCATGTTGTGCTTATAAATGATGATGAAACTTGTATTGGTTCTTAGTCATTGCACTTCATGAGTTGTACAGAGATAAGGATGCTTGAATAATTATACAAGTAAACAGCTAGCAACTTTCAGACTCGACATAGCTAATTCTTGACATTGCTGATGTGGTATTTGGTATCACTGTGAAAATGATGACATTTTGGAGGACTAAAAAGTTGTTGAATTAACAGTCATACTGTAACTAGAGGTTTCATCTGACTTCAGCCACCTAAACACTGTATATGGTGTGTATTGGTTGATTCAGACCAGGCTGTCAGTCTAAATCCAAGCCACCAGAAGACCAAGTGTCCATAGCAGAGCAACAGAAGCTTGGATGGGGACTGAATTTGAGGTATTCTCTGTCCTGGTGTTACTACAAATCTCGAGCTGTGTGCAGTTTTTACATTTCCCCTAAACAGATACCTGTCTTGCTTTCACTGCTTGCAAATCCCTGTGTCACTTCCACACTTCTTGTAGCCTCCCAGGAGAGGCCCATCACTGAAAAGGAGCCCAGTCTAGCTCTAGACACAGTCCCCATGGGAAGTTCGGGGCGCAGGAGCGGACATGGTGGGGAAGGACCCCCTTAGACACGGCGCTCCCTCTGTCTGTTTGGTGACTCAGCGGAGGGATTGTGGTGTTTCCTAGCGCTGTCAAGTAGGAATGGGCTGGGAATATTTTTAGAAGTTTTATTGTACCCTTGAAAGTTTCATGAAGAGAGTAACACCACACGGGTACTTTTGCCTTCTGTAGCCCAGATCTAAACCTGCCTCGAGCGTTTCACAGTTTCACCTTCGCCATGATGCCATGAAACAGGGGACTGTTATCCCCAGTTTATAGCTGAGTAAACTCAGGTTGTGTTAGGTGACATAACCGAGATGGAAGAGGCCCTCCTCGTGTCCACTGCTCCTCAGATGCAGTCTCATTTGTGCACTGGATTTTATTGCTTCTAATGGCCCTGCTCTATCTGCATTCAGAGCTCGATGCAAAGCCTAGTGATGTGTTTGGAAAGGCTCCTGTTTATACTATGGGCTTTTCACTGGTTCTCTATGCTCTTCCACCAAAGATGAGATTTCAAATGCAGTTTACGGTTTCCTTTCTCTTCACTTACCCCCATCAAGGGCTCAGCTGAATGCAGCAATAAGGAAGCAAGAAGGGTCAAGTTTATAAATGGCTGTGGGAAGTTTGGTTTCCATGGCTGCCAGCAATTACTGTGCAGACTCAGATGAATGGAGATTACAGCCCAAGACTGCTATTTTGTGCACTGGCAAGACACAATAACAAATGACAAATTTAATTCCCTGCTGCAGCAGGGAGGAGGTATCTCATTCCACGAACCTGGGCTTATCTTACAGAAGACGCAGCTCTAAGTGGATTTCTTCTTTTCTGGCTTTGCTGATTTCAGCTAATGCATATTCTTCAGTCACTAGCATCTTCTCACCTAGGAGATCTTAAGTCTATTAGTCACCCACCCTTTCTATTTCTGGACATGGAAAATGTTAAGCAAATAGGAAAATCCAGCCCCAAGAGTGGGCATAGAGGTCAACTTTTTTTTCCCATGGGATCTGGTGAGCTTCTCATTATTGAAATATGGAATAAACAGTCATTCAGCTAGGTTGCTGGGTAGCAACTTGCATTCCACACAGACTAGGAGCTCATCTCTCTCCAGAACATTTCTGCATGCTGCCTACCATAAATATAGATGTCAGATACTTTATTTATAAAATTACAAGTCCATACTTTGGAGCCATTTGTTACTATTAGCAATCAATTAATAACACACGACCATTTGATATCATAGCTTAAACTGTAGTAAAGGTTATGCAATTAGGCAGTGTACAGTGATCAGTATTCCTAAAAGCAAGATTTTGTGAGGGCATCTCCACTTTTCTTGAGTAGTTCATTGTCCCTCTGAGATGAAAAAAAATATTGAAAAAGGGGAAACTTTCCAGTAGTCCAGTGCTGTGCGAACGCAATAATAAAACATATAATTACATAGTGATTTGGCACTTAGACAGTACTTTTCAACTCTTAAGTCATTTTCACAGTGTTCTGATGCAGTGGGTAAGTGAATGTTCCTTTCCAATAGACACAGGAGATAAGTTCCAGGAAGAGATTTATGTGCTAAGGACCAACTTTAGAGGCAGATATCAATGGAAATATAGCTGCTGACCCTGGGAAGCCTCATTTCCGCATGTGATGCCAACAGACCACGGTCAAATCACTCCCACAACTGTCACTGACAAACCAAACAAGCACTTGGAATTGTGCCTTGGGAGGCAGGTTTGCTATTCACAGAATTGTTCTCTGATTCTTCTCTTGAGCATCTCCAACTTCTGAAAGTCTTGCCTGAGCTTAGCAGTCTGAATTTCTAGATGTGGTTATACTTATTTTAAATATAGAGTGAAATTATCTCCCTACTTCCCTCAGAGATGTCTGTAATTGTATGTTTTATGAGATGGTTTGGTCACAATGTCACACTGAATGATTGTACTCGACTAATTAAGGTCCATAATCTGTTCCTGTAAACATTTCTACCTCAACATCCTTTAGGTATGGCCTATGCTTTATATTCCTGGAACTATTTACTTCAAATATGACTTAACTAAAGCACATATCTGGTTCTGCTGTATTCAGTTCTCCACTGTTAACCAAGAAATTACAAAGTTATACATATCAGTGAATTTTCCCTGCTTTTTTCCACCTTTCCAATTGTAACAGTATCATCAAATTCTACTAACACTTAAAGGCCATCCTCTAAAGCACAGGTATGTTAAATATCATTGTGCCACACAGCATACTTTGTGGGAACCCAGCTTATACCACATCTGCAGGATGACAGCTCCCTGTATCCAATCATTCTTTCACGTTCATCAGTCACTTCTTAATCCATTTACTATATGCACTGTTGGTTTTCTATTGCTCTAGTATTTAGATCCATCTGGTGTGTGGTACCACGCTAAATGCCTTGCAGAAATCTTAAGTATTTTTTCATCAACACAGTTGACTTCATCAACCAAACTTGTAATAGAGTCAAAGAAAGATATTAAGTTCATTTGACAGGGTCTGTTTTCTATAACCCCCTGCTGATGGGCATGAATTATATCACCCCTATTAGCTGTTCCATTATTTTACCTGGGATCGATGTCTGCCTGACAGGCCTATAATTACCTGGGTCGTCTCCTTTACCCTTTTAAAATATTAGCTCAAGACAAGCTTTCTGTCAGTGTTGTGGAAATTCCTTGCTTTTCTATGGGAAAATGTTGTGTTATTGAACATTAAGCTTCACAGTACAGAGAGCTATAATCAAGGGAATGCAAGGTAGGACAAGGTTGCCTTCTGTTTCACCCCATCTATTTGCATGCTTGGAAGGTATTTACTATACTCTCTGGCATCATTACATATACTCAAGAAAGTTTGACTTTGGCAATGGTCTCCCATTTGCCCAATTCCCATGGAGTTCACATCCCCATTTCCTCCCTGCTGGCTTCCACCCAGCACCACTACATGATGTCTTTCTTCTGGCCCACAACACAGTGCCGACTTCCAAGGTGTGGAGCATCCCCATGGGTGGAAGAGGAGCAGTCTGCAAGACCTTTGAGTCACAGTTTCTCACAGCCTCTCTGCACCCCACAGAAGAACAAATCTGAGGGAGAAAGAGAATTCTTTGTCTTTTTTTTTTTCTTTTTGTTCCACAAGTTTTCCACTCACTTTCACCACCATCTTTTTCTCATGTCTGCTTCTTAACCCTTGTCTTCGTCTGAGCTCCTGGTGCTGTTACCGTATCGAGGCAAGAAGCTTCATAGAAGCACAAACATTTGTAGAATATTGGACCACAAGCTGGGGCTGTGGTTTTATGCTCTGTAGATGTTCTTTCAGATGTATGCAATGATTTTGACTGATGTCAAGACTTCTGGATGAGAGATAGACATCTTTTAATACGTAACTAACATTTGGCATGAATAGCTGGAACTTCTGTAGAAGGCAAGAAGACTTGTGTATGGAAAAGTGACAGTAATTCATATAATAGATATGCAAACTCCATCCCTCACCATTCTTGTAAGTGCAAACTGAAACCAATATATATATTGAGCACAAAAGTACTGAAAGATAGTGCCATGTCAAGGCAAGTTGGATGTTATCCATATTTTAATAGCTGATTCTTTTCGGTGTGCATTTCAGCATCTTCTTTTGATCAGTGCCTTTGGAGTGGCACAGTACCATCACATCCCAAAGCTAACAGAGCAACTGTATTGCAAGGTCCTCCACAGACTTTCTGTGCTCTCTAAAGAGCACAGACCTCTTTAGACTTTTCCTTTGGCCTTTCTAAGGAAAAAAAAATCAAATATGGCATTTGGAGAAAAAAACCTCAAAGGTTACTCCTCTTTGCTTCAAAAAATGATCTGAGTTAGACAGTGAAAAAGAGTAAAGAAAAATTATACACCCAAATATAAAGAAGCATAGATGTCATAGATGTCTATGTCAGCATAGAATTTTTACTCCTGGGGTATTGGCAATTGACACAGCCAGAACAGTTAGAAGGAGTGATCATTGTGTCAGGTCAACAAGATAAATAAACACTAAGCGCTTGTAGGAATTTCTGAGAGCCCATTCAAGTTGTGTATTAGTTCGCATGCAAGTTGTGTTTCTCATCCCAATGCAGGCCCTGTACCATAGTAATAAGGTAATGCTGAGAACTGAAACCAAGTCAGGGTTATTATATTAGCATATGTGGTTATCAGGCACAGCTTGGCACTGGGGATCCTGTTACACACGACTGCTTCCGAGTCATTACTCCAAGCTTACGAGAGGAGCGTGTTTCCCTCCTGGGGAAGTCCAGATAAGTTTTGACTGGGGAGCTGGAGAGGAATGGCAATTCTGAAGTGCACACACACACACTGTCAGACTTCACTCTCCCTGGTTCATGTAGATGCTTTAAGAGACGGAGTCATTGAATTCCCTCTCCAGGATGAACCCTTAAGAACAGGTACGCATTGACATGCAATTTGTTTCTCCGTCTTTCTGATAGCAAATAAATGAAGAGACTCTGAGAGTAGCACTAAAGCCTCCTGCCAACCATAAAGCAGCCAACGTCGCATAAAGCACAGAGCACTGGGTTAATGACGTAGTGCACCCTGGCAAAGGCAGTATTATAGCGTTAACTCTTATTTGCTCACCTAAAATCAAGCCTATGATAAAACTGGAGTCACTTAGTGACTTAACTGAGTGCCCTGCTATTTAATGAAGACACTGGAAGGCAGCAAAGTATTCAGACCTGACACATTGGGCCTTACATGCGTTGCTTAGAGAAGAAGGAGATGTGTTTAAAGCTCAGCCAAAAACTTGTCAAGCCTCTGTTATTTGCAGCTTCTAAATATAGAACATATATAGAGAAGGTTGTATAGGGTAAGATCATCTTTTTTCTAGGTGAAAAGATGGTATAAAAACGCTGAAATCTTTTCCCCATGCAGACTCAAGGGGCGTAGGCAAGTACTTTATGGTGGCTTTATGTGGCTTTTGGGGGTCACCTGAAATAACATATTTTACCTCCCTTCTGACCCGAGCCAGGAACACTTGAATTTAGGTATTGCAGCTCAGCTGCTGAGTGGTGATTCCATTTGTGGTGACGGCCCAGCCCTTCTCTGCGACAGTTGCAGACACATTGCTTATCCCAGCATTGCTTTAAAGGAGACTAAATCAAGAGATACAACAGAAGGAAAAAAAGGAGCCTGAGAGAAGGTTTGTTGGTACTCAGAATCCTTGCTGGCTGATAAGTGGAACTTTTTTATTGTGAAAGGGAACAACCTTTTCCTTTTCAGGTTAGATAAGTACTGCTAGACCTAGTTTAGTCTTAATTAAATTCTGTACTTTTTAGGAAATTCATAAACCATTTCTTCCTATGACATTGCTCTATTCCTTTTATTTAATGTGCCCCTATGAGCATCAAAGAAGCAAAGGCCTTTTTCTGCCTCTAGAACATCCCAGTGTATCCAGAGGCTACTTTGTCCCTCAAGAGAAGTGAAGTCAGTACTAAGCACGCTTCAGTCATGCCAGGGAAACTCTTGTGTGGGCTACTGGTATCTAAAATAGCTGAAGTGTCTCTGTCAGACAGAGGTGCCCTGTATCACAGACATCTGCAGAAGCATAGAAGATAAAAGGATAAGAGATTGCCCAAGCCAATTTATGGCAGAGACTCCTTTATTACTTAACTCTGATTAGAGCAGCATTCACATATGATGCAGTATCTGCATGGGTGACTGTGTGCAACTCTATGTCAGAGTGTAATTCTAAGGAAATATGCAAAAAAAGATTATTCCTCAGATGCTTGGGTCCAGCTCAGGCCATATATTATATTAATAGTTTTGAAAACATTAATCCCAGCAGGTTGCTCACTTCTATAATCATTGTCTGCATCTTAGCCCTGTGTATTGAGATATGCACAGCTCTGGCAGATACTGTTGCTCCACCGTGGGATGGGAAGATCCACAGAAAAGGAATGATTTCTGCTATTCTATTACAGATGGTGCCTCTCTAATACTCTGGTGAGGTGAGGGAGGGAGGAAAGGTTTGTCACTGCCTTGTGTAAACAGTAAAGAAAAACCTGAAAGATTATGAAAAATCCCTTGACAGAATATCATTAATTACAAAGCATCATCACTGTGTATCAGCCTGGAGTGAGAAGGTGGTCCCTCTGGGGTGCAAAAAACTTAATTGCTCTCCGTGCAGTTTGTCTGAGAGTTGGAAGGATTGCCAGTAAGTCATTAAGAAATTCCATATGCCCACAGACCCAAAGGTATAATTTTCATAATAATATTGTTTACCTCTCTTAATTATTGATGATTTCCTAGATAGACATAGTCTTTAAAATACATTAAGCAGGACTGTTCTGCCTTGAAAGAAAGAATAATAACAAAGCTTTTTATTGTAGCTCTCTGGAGGCTTTATCCCATAGCACAATGTTTGAAGGAGAAAGAATAACTTTACAAGTAAGGTATCACCTTGAGACTTCAGCAGCATAACCTCTATTCCTACCTGTACCATCAGAGTGAGTCCTCTGTCATTCTCTAAAGAGCATTGCAAGTGCTCTTTAGACCCTTGCTGCCTAACCACAGTATACAGAGGGGGATTCATTTCCTTGGTGTACGCTTTTTTTTAGGCTTTAAATTTCTTGCTTTTTACTTTTCAGGAGACTCAGTGGTCTAGGATCTTGGCCTCACATGGGGGAATTTAACCGCTGTTGTGTTACATACAGTAATGCAAGGAGGTCTGAGGCTGCTGTGGATTGGGTCTGGGAAACAGATATAACTGTGTTATTATTCAGGTGACACTGACTGCCACCACACTCTGAGGCAATGTCCCTGTGCTGACATGCAGTATCTGACCTGGCAAAAATCAAAGTCTCTTGTTGTGGCTCAGACCTGGTGTCTCAAGTGTGACCCAAGAGTCAGAGTGCCTGAGAGCATCCTTCTCCTTCACTAACCTCTACAATCCCCATAATGCCTAGATCCAGATAAGTTATTAGGCAATAAGCATAGAGATTAGTGATTATCCTTAAGGGAATTCTGCCACTGTATGAATAATAATCCGTTCCTATAGTATGACAGTTGGTTCATGGACTCCCAAATAAGTATTATCTCCATTGTTCAAGTAGGGAAAGTGAGGCAAAAAACTTAAGTGATTTATTTGAGAAACCGTATGTGTCAGGAAGAGAATGGGAATATATACCTGTGTGCATTAGGCTATGCCAGCTGTTAACCAATGCACTTTGTCCCCTTAAGGAGAGTAGAATCCCCCGCCAGGACTGTTTAAAGTTTAGAAAACACATCTATTCCAAATAGCTATCCCAGTAATCATCTATGTGCCACGGAACATTGTCTCAGAAGTCATTTACTACTGATTACTTTTATAACGTGCGTGCTAGTCACATGCAGCTGCACAGAATAAGATGGTAATCAGCCTTATGCTTCGGAGGGACTGGCCCGGCACAATCCACGCTCCCAGCTGACAGGTAATCTGATTATTCTAAAATATTATCATTTTTCCTTTGCGGAAAGTTCCAATCCCCTATTAAGCTGTGGACGTCCGTTGTACCAGCATGTGTGGAGCGGGCCACTAGCCACTAGGTGGAAGTGTTGGCTGAGCGAGCACAGGAGGTGACAAAATAAATGATGTCAGTTACTAAAAACAAAAAAACCCAAAACAAAACAAAAAAAACAGGTCCTAGGTCCTCTCTTGCTCTCCTTTTAGCCACATTCACGTAGCAGCCCAGACCCAAATTCAGTGGGTTTGTGCAAGGCACTCTCTAGTTTTCATGGTGTGTTGGTTTACAAACTCACTGTTGATCAAAATAAAATTTTAAAATTACAGCTTAAATTAAGGAGGGGGCAGACTTCCCACTGAGGCAGTTCCATAAGGAAGCTGATTTCCAAGAAACGCTGGCAACTGTGAAGTTCCTGCTGAGTTCAGCAGTTTTGAAAAATCTGGCCATTTCTCCAAATGCTTTAAAACTATGAAGACAGTCAGGCCAACCCCTTTGGCTTTGAGGACCTGTCTGTGTAAATCTTGGCCTGGCACCTTTCCCTGGCATCTCCTGCTGCTAGATTTTGTTACAAGTTGAAAATTCAGTGTTTTTGCAAAGAAAAAAAGGCTTTCCACCTCTCTTAAGTGTAAGAGTGTGGGGCAATGGGAGCTTCTTTGCAGCCAAGAAACCCCAGATTTGCCCATGAAGGGAGAAGTTTCTATGTGGAAAGCTTCTGCTTTACTTTCATATTGACTCTTCCAACAGTTTCCACTTAATTAAAGCACTCCAGGAATACAAGAATATTTCGGGACACGGTCTCTCATTAGCTGCTGTATTATACTGCAGGGTTCACAGGGCTTCTGTATTTCCATGTTCTTGGGTAGCTGCACAACACTTCCATGCACCTCTGCTTTTGACTGCCTTTCTAGTTGTGCGCCACCCTGAGCATGAATCCACACAGAGGTGGATGCTGAAGTGTGCCCAGTAAACCCCACTGTGCACCCAGCTAAGCAGAACTCGCGATTGAGATTTAAACAATGTCTCTCCAAGCAAGAATACCTCCTTGCATGCTTGAGGGGAGATGAAAGGCCGTAAACCAAATTTAGGAGTACTGTTTTTGGAGGTGAAAGAACTGTGAGGTAAGGAGAAAAATCCATGCAAACTTGATCATAAAAACAAACAAAGAAACAAACAAACACACACAAACTTGGGAGGACTCAAGGAAGTTGAAGCTTAGCAGGTTTCGCTGTGGGAGACAGAAAGACCCCTGGCTTCCCTTATTATCTTAAGGACTGTTTTCTTCTGGGTGATTTTGTTCTAAGTGGTATTGCCAAGAGAGGCCATTGGGGGACTGGCTAACCCTGTCACTGCAATTTCCCAGCCTCCTGGCCACTGGAGCTAAGACAGGAGGTCAGGGCAGCCAATTTCAGAAGATTACAACCTTAGGGCTACTTCTCAGAGCGAGCGAGCTGTGTGATTTTATGGCACAGAGAGGTGGCAGGCTGGCACGCAGCTGGTCGGTGAACAGTGACACGGCCAAGTAGCGGTTTGGATTAATGTTTTTTTCTTTTATATGCTCCGTAAGTCAAGGTTACCCAGCCCTAGCTTACTCCATATATTGTATACATTACGAAACTCTGCTTATTGCATATTATTATGCTACTTCCCCACAGTATAATTTCCTGGTGACCTTTGCATTTTCATAGTATAGTTCTGAGTGGATCTTTTAACAACTTCTTGACTTCTTAGCAGGCCACGCGTAGCAGCCAAAGGAAACTTGCTGGAGAGCACACAGTCTCTCCACAGACAACTCTGCAGAGTTCAGCCGGAGCAAAAGTGCCAGGTATCCGACATGCTGCATTCCCTGTATGTTGCAAGATTTTGCTCCCAATGTGGTGATGGTTCATGCCTGGTTCATGACAGAAGCTTAAAGTGGCTTCTTTTTTTTTTTTTTCCCACCCCACTCCACACTCTGTGTGTCTCAGATTATCTTAAAAAATGGTTGCTGATATACCTGTGCGGGAGAAATAGGTGATCTGCTGTATATCCCTAGTGCAGATTTTACTCACTGCCTTAAGGCACTGAACTGAAGGGACCCTGAAACCAGCAGAGAGCAGTAGCTGCTAGAAATAAGCAGGAGATAAATTCAGAACACAGGGAAAGACCTTGCAGACTCCTGCCTTTCCTGCGCTCTGTGGAGAAGGGCCCTTCCTTTACAAATGTGCCGTGGGGATGTAAGAGCAGAGCTTGATTCAGTCATTTACTTGTCTGCCAGTGAAAGCTTTGCAGTGCTGAAAACGTGGATCGCTGATCCTTGTCTCCCAAGATAGGCTTGTGGTGCCCTGTCACTTTTAGGGACAGCCAAGTGCGTTGAGCTGAGAGCCAGAAAATGGAATCACAACTAGTTCAAGTGTTGGGTTCCAGTCAGGGACATAATGTCTTTGGAGTTGTGGAAATCCGTGAGGGTGAGAGATAGAGAAGTTAATGTATTCTCAAAGTGGAAATACGAATTAATATAACAGACCGCTACAGTAGGAAGAAAAAGATCCTGCCTCTTCAGAGTCCCAGCATTGAAGGCCATGTTGGCCCAAATGAAGAGCTAGCACTGATTTATTTTGGCTGAAGATCCACCCAAAATTCATATGCCTAGTGGGCTTTTCCTGCTCCCCAAAAGTGAACTCCTTGGTGTTTTCTGAATGGGAAAGTTAATACTTAGCACTTGCCAAGCACTTTATATGTTCAGTGTGCTATACAAATATTAACTAATGAACCTCATCATGACATAATTAAATCTTATTTCACAGCGATTAAATGTTATCTTCTGCTTTGTACTATGTTGTAATTACAAAATGATAGGAAAAAATAAAATGATCAAATAAATTAAATGATCAATCTAAGAATGAGAATGATTGACAGCTTGGTTTTCTTTTTTTTTTCTTTTTTTTCCTGCTTTTTGTCACAGATGACCGGAGAATCCAGTGTTTTAGAATGTCAAGGACATGTGGGCAAAGTAGCTCAGAAGATAAGTAGAACCCAAACTCCCCAATTTTTTTTTTTTTTTTTTTTTTTTTTTTTTTTTTTTTTTTTTTTTTTTTTTTTTTTTTTTTCCCCCCCTTTTTTTTTTTTTTTTTTTTTTTTTTTTTTTTTTTTAGTGGGAGGCTCATCTCAGTGCTGGCCTTCTTCCTGCAAAGACACGTCCTACGTGGAGGTAGGTGGTATTAAAAATCATCTATCATCTGAAGCATACGCACCAGTTTAAGCACTGTCCAACCTGGCCCTTCCATTAATCTGTACTCTCAGAAGGAGATTAAAATAAGTCCACACTGGAAAGGATGTCTCTTATTCCACCTTTGTCCCTTGAGGATAAATCTTTTGGGAGTAATACTTAGAATGCCAAAGGTAAATCCTGGCATACAGCCTTCTGGCCTACAGAGACTTGGCTCCCCATTCATGTTTCTATGGGTCATTCTGATGGTTGCCTGGGAATTTTTTATCCGTTAGCATTTGCTGGTTTTTGTCTCCTTCCAGTCCAAAAGCACTGGGAGAAAGGTCTAAAACCTTGTGGCTCTTTTTGCATATCATTTCCCAATCAGCAGGAGCAGGGTTGTGCCACTCTGCATGGAGACAGGATCTGCAATGATGAAAATCAGAAGATCCTTTCACCGCTGGGCAGGGAAACTGCCTTTGGCAGCAGCTCAGCATGCTGACTTTCCAAAGGGGACTTGTTAATAGCCAAGGCGGCAGCAGGTCAGTCTGATAACATATACGGACCTGGAGAAAAAGAGCTTTAGCTTAGCCACACGTGGCCTACAGGAACTTCCCTCCGTGGCAGATGAGAAGCTCTAAATGCTGTGATGATGATGGGAAGGATGGTGCAGCAGCATAGCCAGTAATCATCGTGTAACATGCAATGTACCAGGCTGCAGTATGCACAGGAGGAGGAAGGGAGTGAGGATGGAGGGATTCAGACCCCAGAAATCTCTAGGAAGTCTCTGCAGTGGTTTCCGCAGTTCAGGGTTTCCTCCCACCGCATAGCACTTGGTGGTGATGCCCACAGCGCCTACGTGCTCCAGGTCACCAAAGCAGTGCTTAGGTTTTCAGACACTCTCTCTGCCTGTTGTCTGTTGTTCACCAGTTTGAAGTGATACAAAGCCCTTTCAGAGAGGATTCTCCCATTGTAACAACAGTACTTTCCTTCCTCTCATCCACTAGCTCACAAGACGCCTGAGACATGCATAACTGAATGCACTAATGCAGAGCAAAAAGGTCTCTAAGGTACTTAGGTCCTTTCCTGCTTCTTAGGACGACACTGGCCTGGTCCTTGTTGGTACAAGGTGAGGCCATGGCAGGGCCCCGAGAGGCCCCTTCTAGCAGCCAGTGCTTGCCACATTCCTCCTCACAGCAACGGCCCTGTGCAAATCTGTGGGGAGGAACAACCCAGCAGCCAGCACAGCATCTCTACTCAAATAGATGGACACCCAAGTCCCGATCCTTTCCCCAGGCTTCATCAGAAAATGGGGATTTTTCTTCAGATAGTCTGTACATATTTTGAGTAGTGAGAGCTGCACTGTCTGCTTTAGGAGCTGCTACAGCATGTTTGAGTATGCCTGGCTAGCACTAATACACCGCATATCATTCAGCAAACCATGTGGTCTGAACCAGCATGCTGATATGCCCCATGCCCCTGGCAGGGCACAATTCAGCAGTAGCACATCTATCTGAGAACCCCGTGAGAGAGGATTGGCAGGACACAGCTTCATTTCCACCGGTCACCATCCATATTTTTTTCCTTTTAGTTTTTCATTTATCTATTAATATGACAGTTGGCTACTGTGTGGTCTACTGGCCGAATGCAAGCCTATGACACTGCCTGGAGACCTAGAGTGGCTTCATATGAAGCAGTGTGGCCACTGGGGCACCAGCGACCTCAAACCAAGTGACCACTCTTCTAGAAGGTAACGGTGGAGAGGAGATCTGCTGAGGCTGACAGAGAAAATAGCTCTAATCTGTGTCCTTTGCATTAAAGAGGATTCTTACCTTGGCTTTTAAAAACAAATTATGTGCATAAATAATAAAGTGTCATGCTCTGAGCAAGTGACTGTTAAGCTGCTCAGCCAGGCAGAGTGTGGGTGCCTCTGGTAAATAGGAAAATCTCGAGCAAAAGTTTACTGGTTACACAGAAGATGTGAAAAGGTCGAGTCACACTCAAATTTTCCCAGGCCTCTCTTGAAAGGACAATAGTGAAAATGAAGAATAAAGTGTGGCTCTTTTCCAGAGGAATAGCGCTACCTAAAACTCAGACAGACAAGCTTCACTGATGCCCTTTCTCCCCATATTTCTTATGCTTGATTTGCTAAATGACTGGCAAGAGGACCTTTAAATTGGTTTCCCAAAAGGGATAAGTGCAGATCTCGGTACACCTTGTTTTTTCATGTCCAATATCACTGGAAACTCATTGCAGCCGATGTGCTATTTGATTGTGCTATTTGCAGCCTCCAGCTGCACAGCATCTCTCTCCCTTTTGCACTGGAGGTGCATGTGGTCCTCACGTTGCTTCTCTTAACATGAGTTCATGTGAGGATCCTGTTACTGGTGTAAGTTACGCCAGCCCCCAGGCTGTGCAGAAGGAGTGGTGGCCCCTCAGAAGTGCAGTGCAACACAGTGTGCTCTGAGTATGTCAGCAGATAATCCTCCGGCAAGATCCAGCTCGTCAGGAGGCAACCAAAACTGTGGGGAACTTTTGCTGCCAATTTTTAAACCATGCTGATGAACAGCAGTGTAACTGAGAATGTGTCCTTGTCTTCTAGCCCAGCAAGCCAGGGTTTCCGAGCTGCTCCGATCCATGTTCCAGAGTTGGCCAGACAGGCTTTGTTGCTGTTAAGCTCCTTCCCCTGCCCTGTCAAACACGTTAGATATTGTCCCGTTACCCCTGACAGGCACCAGTTGTCCCGCCGGGTCATTAACAGCCTGGCAAACTCTGCTCAATAGCATTGCTCTTCCTTCATGATGATGAAGTGTGAATGCAGTAACTGGGGGTTGTACTGGGCTGTCTCTGCTCCACAGACTCTGGTGGACAGTCCAAATGTTGGTGAAAACTCTTTGGCAGGACACTAGTAAATGTGCACCGGGCATGTCTGTACCATCAGGTTAGTGCCATTCCGAGAGCCATTTTCACAGCCTGACTCCATCACCATCTGTATTGTTCATGTGAAGCATTCAGCATAGGCCCAGCTTGGAGCCATGGAGAGAAGGGAGTGGGAGGGCTCTTGGCAACTCAGCAGACCCTAAGTTCATATCACTGCCTGGACACACCAAGCAGAGGTAGATTTTTGCTCAACATAGTTCAGTCCAAGAGCAAAGAGCAAGAGCTCAGCCTTTCCTATGCATGGTAAGGATGCCACACATTTTGCTAAAACTACTCATCTTCTTCCTAGCCCGTCATCACACAGTTGCCTCCAGGAAGTCCACAATGTGTGTGTGGCCTCAACCACCCCATAGTGGTGCAGGATGAGGAAAGGAGGGCATCTGATCTCAGGTACCCTCCACTTCTGCAAGGGCCATGCTTGTAGTCTGTATACGAACAATTAATCTGCTCGTGATGGTGACCTAGAGGTGGTCCTAAAGATGTAATGTAGACATAGCTGGAGTACCACTTGGATGAGTAGTAGTCAGATACATAGGCAGAGAGTGTACAAGTCATGAACTTGCTGTGTTTAAGTCCGTGTGAGACCATTCCTGATGCTGCAGCACAGGCACAACCATTCATGTTAATCTGCTGCCACGAGGTGAGTTTTCTTTTCTTGTCTTGAGATAACGGGGAAATAATATGTATAAAGGGGCAGAAGCTACCACACAATCCTATAAGCACAGTGATATTAAGAGGAATGCTGCATCCTCTCTCCTGTCTCGGACTGTGACTTCATCCCTGGCTTCCCTCTTCTCTCCCCACTAAAGATCTTCTTAATTATGAAACAGTGACAGCAGACAGAAAGCCCTGATTCATGGAGCGAAGTACAGTGGACAGGTCCATATTATCACAGTTAACCCCTGGCAGTTTTTTTCTGGTAAGAATATCTGGTTATCAAGTAGAGTTAAAAGCTGCTGTGGATTGTTTAGGGGTGCACATGGGGGATCAGTTCAGTTGAGATGGGCATTGCTTCTTCAGTTAGGATCATGTTGTAATGCCTAACGAAGGGCACAATAGTAGCTCCGTGTGGATTAGCTTCAGCTCTTCTGTTAACCTGTGCTATCCCACCGAGATGATACTGCAATAAATAATCAAGCACATCAGTGCATAAACATGCTCTTTGCACTCTCCCCAGGTCTTATTCCAGCAGAGCGAGCATTGTGTATTCCACACCAGGCTAATCACAGGGAGAAAATTTACTGCGGACTGGAATCTCATCAAAGCAAACAACAGCAATCTCAATGAATTGCACCGACCCAAGTGTCTGCTTTAATCACTCACTCATGTGCTTCCTTTGGTAAAATAAAAGAAAACACAACACATGTAAACTTGATCAGTCTTAAATGAACAGTTTAATCCTGGCAGGGCTGCTGCTTGTCTACAGAAGGGAGGGGATTGTCTTTCCAGACAGCCTTCCAGATGCTGCAGCACTGAAGTGTGTGTTGCATGGTGGAGGGTAAAAGTAAGCAAGGGAGGGCAGTGATGCTTGGCAAAAATCTATTTGGAAGGTATCTGAGGAAAAAGTGCTACTGTAAGTAGGGCAAACTGAACAAATGCTTTGGAAATCAGGGAGTGTGTTACTAGTGTCACAGTGGACAGGCTCAGTGGCTGGTAGCAATCATGGGCTTGGTTAATGTTGAGGGGCCACAACCCTTTTAGCTATAAAAGGAGCAATTAATCCTGTCATGCAGAGAGTTATTTAGAGACAACAGAAGCTGCTGCCCAAGGCAATCTGCCAGATACCAGTTAGCTCCTCAGGCTGTGTGCATGGCTGCATCAAGAAATACTCCTTAGTTTAACTAGAGTTTGAAGTCCCTTCTTTTCACTCTTACCACTAGGATGGTAAAACTTGAAGGATTTCTGCTGAAACAGAACTCACACGTTGTGCCCTGTGGAGCTTCCACTGTTGCAGTGATGATGCACTTCAGCTTACTCAGGTGTAAGTCTGACTGCACAAATTAGTTCCATTTTCCCTCCCATCAGAAATCTACATCATCTCAATCTTAAGCAAGCAGAAGCAGAGCTCTTTTTGAAAATCTTTAATTGACCCATACATTATTTCATTTGCTAATTGTCTAACTTAGCCACCCTTCCTCTACAACCCTGAAAATTATTGGGCTTGATTCACAATTGTGTGAATAGATTTACTCCAGGGCACTGGCATTGACTCCAGTGGTATAATTCCTGATTTATGTCCCGTGTGAGATGAGAACCAAGCTTGCCTTATCTAGCCCTAAATCATTTTCTCACTTTCATATTGTAATATCGATCTGTCCATTTCAAATCAGTTCAGGCATTCATCCTGTTATCAGATTCTCATGGGGAGCACAAGGCTGTGTTCAGTCAATGATTTCTCAATAAAAGCTCTATTTTAAAAAATAAATAAATAAGCAAAAAGAGTAGACAAACAAAAAGAGTTAATCCTTAGATTTGACTGCAAAACAAAACTAAGTTAATAAACTGTAAAATAGAATGGAGTAATGAGGCCTGATTTCCCCATATTCCTGTTGCTTTTAATTAGTGATTTACCTTGGGATAAAGCCCCTGAATGCAGCAGTGCTTCGCTGCTTAATAAGATGCTATTGAGCAGTAAAGAGCCTTGGCTTCCCACAGTGAAACTCTCAGTGCAGATGAGCATATGTGTCCCTTGGCCGCTTATATTAAGGAGTGAGGAATGTGTATTTGGGGAGAGTGAAAACACAGTGTTCATGAGAAGTCTTCTGGCCAGCCCAAAGGAACACTCTTATTTTAAAGCCTGGAGTCCTCAAATTCCCACTAGCTTTCAAAGTTATGCTTCCAAAGCACAGTCCAAGGGTAAACCATCCAAACTGGCTAGAAAGTCTCTCCCAGTAGCTGACCCAGGCTGCTGCAGATATCAGGAGTCATGTTATGGGCAGTTGGTTGGGAGGAATTAAGCCAAATGGGGCATGCAGAGACACCTGAAACAACACACTCAGAAAGGTTTGTCACTGACTTCGAGGGGACGGAGATTAGTGCTAGGCTTCACTTGTGCTCATGGGCTGTTTCTTATTGCTTTGGTACATGAGAATGTGGCACAGGGCTGCCCAACCGTATATAATGATTTATGGTAGCAGTGCCTAGTACACTGCAGGCTTAAAGTGCTGATGATTTCTCTTTCTTGCTCATTTCTGACTTTTCTTGATTATTTGATCAGGCATTATTTCATTTAATCATATACCGTTGATTTTTTTTTCCAGTGTTAGTCCTTGCTGGTCTAGCAGTCTGTATAACGTGGGTAATTGTTTTGTTTATGACTAAAGCTTTGGGAGAAGATAGAGATGATCATAAAGATACTTGTGAGAAGATAGTGATGGGAGGATGGGATAGAGTGGTTTATGCTAGTAAATTAAACAGCACCCAGGAACACTTTTTGATATGAAAATGTTATCTGTTTTTTTTTAAAATGTTAGATCCTTCTTGGGAAAACATCTGGCCCATGCCAGCTCGTGCTTGCCTGCAAGATTTCCAAGTGTGGCTGGGAATTGGGTCTGGAAGATTTCACAGGACATTCCCTAGAGTCATTTAACATAAGGATGATCTGCTCCAGATGGAGGAAGAGTTTATTAGCAGGCTGGTCCACAGGAGCATTCCCAGACATGCCTGGTTTATTGTATAGCCATATCCAGTGACTTCTTGACACTCTTACCTGTCTTCTATTTTCTTATTTTTGGATCCTTGTAGGAAAGCTTAATGTTAGTGAAAATTCTCATTCCAACCCTGGAAGAAAAATGGCTTATTTTTCAAATGTAATGCCTAGCCCTAGGGACAGACACCAGGCTTGACTGGTTTTACACACTATGAGGGTTGACCTGAACACCAGCATTAGAGAACAGTTACTACCACATTCAGCAGAAACGTGAAGGAAAGCCCAGGTAACTGGAGTTTGGTCAGTATGCTGGGGATGATATGTCTGTATTGGAAAGAGATACTGCAGATTCCTCATTAGATCTTCATAAACACTAAATCCCACCCAAAAGGCAGTGTCCTTCATTAGGTAGATACCTTTACAAGAACAGTGTAGTGTCTCCAGGGCAAGAATACCTCAGACAGTAATGGATTATATGTTCCATTAGCTGTAAGTGATGCATCAAGCAAGGAAGAGTGTTAAGAAAAAAAACCCCTACCCTACTTGACTCTTTTTCCATAGTTAGGCACTGCTAGTAACTTCTCCTCTGCCACCACATGCTCGTCATACTGACCTGTTGGTCCTGCTCAGTGCATATCATTCTTGAGACATGTTACCTCTTCACATCATATTGGTGGTAGCAACATAGCTGATATAAAGACAATCTACCTCTACCCAGTTGGCCTCATGGACAGCTGACAGCATAAAAGGCTGTCCACAAATATTCATCATGTATTTTTACTCAACAATACAAGAAATTTGCTGAAATAGTAATGTGCATAAAGAAAAAATACTTTCATAACTAAGTTAAGAAAACGGATCCCATAAGATGGCCTAAATTCCATCAGAATTCCTGTGCTACTCACTGGAGAGAGAAAGGTGCCTATGAAGACCTCTAAATAATAATCCTATGGAATTAAATAAAATGCAGAGTGAAATGGCAGTTGGAATCAACCAACCAGAAACACTAACCCTAGGGAAGTTGATACTGTTTAGGCCATTTGCCTATGGTCATGTGTTGCCACAGCCCACAAACTCATTCCCCATCCTAAAGCTCTCAAATCCGCTCCAAAGTCTGTGATGGGCAAAGGAGGGATGGGCATTCTTTAGCAAAGAATGCAATAACTATCTGACTGGCTAAGTCAGATATTTAGCAAGAGAACAATACAGACCCTTCTTGTGCAAAAAGCTTTAACAGAGGGACATTATCTGGCCTCTGCATGTCAACAAGCAAATCACAGAGCTGCCCAGAAATGTTCAGTCTATCCATTTCCATTGCCTCAGCTTAAGTGAAAGTGATTTCATGCTGCATTACATTTTTACACACTGCGGATGTAGTTTAAATACCTGTGCCTTTCCTTTGTGCTACATGCAACACACATGTTGGAAAATAAATTATTTCATTGATGTTTCTGAAAATTCTGTGGTTACAGCAATGATTGTGTCTGAACAGCACCTAGTGAATAGGGTACAAAATATGAGCAAAGAGCTTTAGCGATTCCTTTTCATTAGTGGGAGTAAATGCTTGGCACTGCATCAATCTTCCTCTCCTTCTCTTCTTCCTCTAGGAGTGCCAAGTCATTTTAAAGACACATTAAATTACCAGAAGACTCCCAAACAAAGCCAGTCAGCCTGCTGCTCGTTTGGATAAAGTTAATTACAATGAAGATTAAAATCTGCGGCGCTTGATTGGTGTTGTTGAGACTTACACAATCACATTGTCCTTGGAGAGCTGCTTGCCAGCTCTCCCCCTCCCTTTCTTGTGTGTGTGTATCTTTTCTTCGTTGTTCTTCAGAATTACTTTTGTCCCCTTCTATGCAGTATATCTGGCAGTGCCTCTGGGACGGGGGAGCTGTGCTGCCCAAGGGACAATGTGCTGCTCTGCTGATGGGGCCCCAGGTGGCTGAAAGCCACATGGAGCTGTCCAACCTTTGTCAGAATTCACCACATATTTCTTTTTCCCCCAGCTACTGCCTTGCATTAGGACATTAGGAGCTTGAAAGGCCAGTGGACAGAATATATCCTGAGACTTGTGCTAAGAAGAGAAAAGACAGACAGCCTCTTTGGGCGATCTTCTTGAAAGGTATCTTAGTAGTGAGCTCCAAGGGTGTCCCTAGGCAGAACCTTCTCTGGGTCTTTCTGACCTCTAGGGGCAGACAAAGCCCAAGGATATGATAGCCCTGTGGCTTGTAGCCAGGCCTGCCTGAATAGTCATCCGCTGATGCTTATGGAGTCCCTTTTGCTTATGGAGTATGGGTAGTTTTTGAATAGTCTCCAAACCGCCCTTAAAGAGCAGTATAGTTACAGCCTTTAGGGTGCTCCCTATCCTTTTCGTTTATTACACTACCTAAAACCTGAATTTCCATAGGGAGAGTATTTAGTTCATAAGGACAAAATCAATAACAAAAATAATAGGTAATAAGAAGGATTTGTGATGTCAAAGACATCAAAAGGGCTCTGTCTCTGAATCGTTTGCATCCCTGGTGGGTGGAATTGAAGTATTTTGGGGAAATGATTGGAGTGGAAGAGAGAGGAGAAGCTTACCCTATGCTGGCATTGCTTCTTCAGCCTTTTATGGGATTGCTCAGGTCAAAGTGTGCATTGTTACTGTGCTTTTGGAGGTGGCTGCTGTGACCAGTGTAAAAGTGGTGCAAGTGAGGCAGCACTGCAGAGAGAGAGGCAGGGCAGTCTGAACAGTACTTCTGTGACTGATATAATGGTGGACTGATAATACCTGGATAGGCTAGGGAATATATACATTTCCTCTGATTTAAAAGAACAATAGTTCACTTTTTTTTTTTTTTTTAAGATTCAAAAAATCTGGACCAAAGTTTTCTGGAAATTTCCTCAGTTCTGGGCTATTGAACTTGTGCTTCCTCTGCGCAGGCGAATAGCACACAGTTTGGCAGAGGTACCTAATGGAACTGAGCTGACTTGGGTGAGTGGATCTCTTTGCTCTGGCACAAGAAGTGTCAGAGACATCTGTTTTCCTGAGGACTGACTTAGCTAGTCAATCTCTAAGATTTATAAGTAAGATGTTAAGATAGCTGGAGTGAGAAGTCTCATATTTTAAAGGCCTGGGATGAAATATGAAACAACATATAAAAAAGCTGGGTATGTCCTTGAAGCCTCCTTCGAGCACTGCTTGGTTTAGGAGCATGCGGACTTCAGCATTCTACCCACCAAAGACTGTGGATCTGCCCAGGTAGGATATTGGGTCACGTGGAGACATTACAGATCACTATGCTGGCAAGCATATAACATATCCAGTGATTTATGTATTCTAGTAAAGTTAATTTAAAGTATATTCTTGACTTAATACAACTATTACCCAGAAGTACTGTTTCTTTAAAGGGGACTTAAAGAAGCCAGCTTGAAAGTGGGTGCTTAAACTGAAAGCAGTTTGCTCTGCCAACTAGTTTGCTCGTTTCTCTTTGAAAATCCATTCAGAGACTTAAAAATTGCCACTGATATTTCGCAAGACACCTCCACCCCCTGTTCTCTCACCCTGGTCCTCCCTTGTGCATTCGGACATGTAAGCATGAAACTTCCAGAAAAAAAAAAAGGCACTTTGAAGAGTTTCCAGGCCATTCATTTGCGGCACTGTATCCTGACACAGCGACTTTAGGCTGTGTGTGCTAAAGGGAGGAAGCGACTAGAACTGGTAAAAAGCACTGGAAGTGGAAGTGACCAGTATCTTAGATACAATTTTGTGAATACTGTGTCAGACCTGAGAGACGGAAAACTGACACAGACTTCACAGAGTGCTCCCTTTCGGCCTGCTCTTTAGGAGGGCATTTCTGCTACACCTGCATGTCTCTCTTTGGGGCTATTTGGCTTTGAGCACCTAATTCTAGAGACTCATACACCACTACCATACACGAAAGCTCTTCTGAAGTAAAACAATTTAATGAGCCTCTTGCATGGATGCTCCTCCTCTCAGCACAGGTCTCATTTGGCTCATACCCTTAGCTGACCAAAGCTGTCCCTCTGAGAGGCAGCATATCAGCTCAGGTTGGCAGCCTTGCTAGCAAAGTTACCTGGTTTCTGCTTCACTTGAGATGACCCAACATCTGCCTGCAGAAGACAAGGTAGGCTCCTCCTTATCTTGTTGTAGGAAAAGTCCATAAAGAGTAACAAGATGGGCTTTTGCTAAACCTGCAGTTGACAGGGTCCTACATACGTTCAGCTCCCCCTTCATTTCAGGTGTGGCCGTGGGAGTTTAAAATTGTCCTGGACTTGGAGCAAAACTGGAGAAACAGAAGGAGTCATTACTCAGCCAATGAATCTTGCTGGTAAATGGAGGCTTTTCACTTAGTGCTTCTTTTCTCCCCATTCTAGATCTGTAAGCGGTAATAAACTGTGAATATGAAACCTTGTTTTGTGAAGTTCTTTGATCCACAGATGGAAGGTTATATAAATGCAAAGCACTATCATTATTTATAAGGAATGTACAGTCTACAGCTTCTTGCAATCTGGTGCGGTGGAAATAAACAGGAAGGCACAGATTTAGCATGATGACTTCATTGCCAGATCTAATAAGATGCAGAGACAGGCTGGGAAGACATGGACTTGTTTGAACGCATGATGATATGGTACCAGTAATTAGCAAATACGGGAATAATTATGAAAAAGTGAATGAAAAAAGAATCTGCTGTGCTGGATTCATAGGTAATGAAAACCGATCTGGCTGCTCATAATGCAGTCATCTCTGGCAGGTTGTATGAGTTTAATTTTGCTTATTCTTACTTCCTGAGAAGTGTGTGTCTTAGAGGTTGACTGCTTTCCTTGAAGGTATAAATTAATGTAGCTCAAACAATTTCCTTAAAGCTTGCGTTGACTTACAGTGCTATATATTTTGTGCAGTGAGGATGGGAAAGTGCTTTAATCTAATGCTAGGTTGAAAGCCTCAGAAACTGAAATCCAGGAGTTAGAGTTAGGAGGAACAGGTGGGAATATAGTTGTTTCTCATTTGCTAAAAACAAAGGCACAAATTCCCATGCTGCTACCTGGTCTTTGGGAGAAATTATTCTCCTCCTGTCTGGCCAAAGCAATGGGGACTGCCTATTCCCTCTTTTCACCTTTTCCTTTCCCACTGAGCTGGCACAGTCTGGAAAGGGGAATACCGTCTCTCCAGCAGCATGGCTCGGCTATTCCCTGAGGAGATCCCAAGGTGACTAAGGAAGGGAGCTCTCCAAATGTTCATTCACTTCTTGGTTTCTGTGGGGCTCAGATGCTGCTGAATTTTCTCTTGTCTGGGTACTAGAGATCCAAGCTCGGACCAGTTGTCAGTCAAAAGTGTCTTGTGGTCACTAGTCTTCAGGCCTTCTCAGTGGCCCAGTGGTACAAGCCTGGTAAAAGCAGAGGAAAATGAGCAGCTGCACAAAAGCCACAGCATTTTGTGTTCTGGCTCCAGTGCCCCGCAGAACACACCCAGCACCTGTGGGCAACGAGCTGAAGTACAGGGGCTAAGAGTCCTCCAAGCATTAGCCCAGTTTTAAAAACACACCTTTGCTTAATGTTGCGAGATGGTCTTCTAAAGGTAATACCAAATCTAAAGGTCAAAGACCTTGAATAAGACGCTTACTTTTGTTTATTGCTTAGATAGGTAGGCATCTGGCCACGTTGTTATTGTAAAATCTGGCTCATTTCATGCTAAGCTCTGTTGTCTGGGTGTTAAACAAAGCTGTGTCTAGTGTATTTTTTGAGGAGTGAGGGGACAACTGCCTCTCTGGGGCTTCTGGCTGGAGCTCAGCCTGAAAAGGCTGGAGCAGCCTGAAAGAAAGATGTGGGAGAAGGTCCTTGACCGCCCCCAGCATTCCTCCCTCCACAGGAAGCACTGCACTCTCAGAGGTGGGGGAAATAGTTGGAAGTTCAGCAAAATGAATACCTTTTTGCCTTCTGTTTTCAGCACAGGGAGCGCTAATATAAGGTACACATCCAGAGATGTGTAACTTAGTTGAAGTTTTCTCCAGACTCTGAAGAACGCTTGCTCTAAGGGTATTGATGGAGTTATGACCAATCTTATATGTTATTCTTTTGGACAGACACTATGGCCAGTCATTTGTGGGGATATTAAGTAGTGTATTGGATAAATATTTTTGGACAATGCTTGGATTGGGCTTTTGTTATAGATTTTATAAAAGAGATGGTCTTGCTTTTTGTAAAAGTACATATTTGTGCGTATTTGTAAAAGTACGACTTTGTGTTGTGTTCTAGAGGAAAGAATGAGCAATACATGCAGGGAGGAGATATTTTGGTAAGTGTTTTGATGCACAGTGTTTTGGGGGTATATTCCAAAAACCCAAAACAAAACAAAACAAGAGTTATTTGATCCTTGAATGCTCTTTCTTTCTCCCCCTGTGCCCCAGATTCATGGAATAAGAGCTGATACTTTTCTTGAGTACAGGAGTAGCTGCTAGTATTCCCAGGAGTCTCCTATACACTATGTACGTTGTACTGTACATATGCTGTATCTTCTGTGAAAGTGTGCTTGCATCTTATAGCCTTTTGAGTAGACAGATAGATCCAATAACTTCTGTGAAATATGGAAATATGGATTCTTGTCTCTTATGGCCTTCTGGATGGCTTCCAAGGTCTTGGCTGTTCACAGCCAGCTCTAGTTAACTATTCAGTTTCCCTCAGCAGTGAATGGTACCTAGCTGCTTATGCAGAGAAAAGACATAGTCAGCTACAGCTGATGTCTGTGTGTGCAGCAGAAGGGCTACACCAAAAGGTCCTGCCTCATCCAGAGCTGGACATCTGAATTGACAGGAACCAGAGAGTGCTGGGCAGATGCTGTGTGTAAGGCTGCTCAAGGCTCTAGCTACTAAGGATGGGACTTTGCTTCCGCAGGCCGCCACGAGCTGCTTCAAAAGCAGAGGGAGAGAACTCTGTGGGTGACTTCCACACCTGGCTGGGTCTCATGGAGAGCAGCTGTGGGAAGTGGTTTTCAACATGCATCTTCCTGCTTGCCAGCAAGGAGCAAGCTGAAACGAGCAAGATCTGCATTCTGAATCTCTTGTTTATTGCTGGTAAACAGAGTCAGCAATAGAGAATGGAGAGAACTGGGAAGAAAGGCAATATATCTGCATGTCCTCTGGCATATACAAAGGTTGAATATTCAGCAGAGTAACAAACTCCAGGGAACAGCTTTTCTGTGATTGCTCTTATACCTGGGCAAACTGCTTTATCATATGCTAAGGGCAGGTTCCCAGAAACACAGTGGCAGCTGCAGCACCTTGTGAGGGGGTAGCAATCCCAGGGTGCTTTACATTTTTCCCTGACCCTGCATAATCTTCCCTGAGGTCCAGCCATCTGCACTGGCACAGTTAGAATAAGGATGCATTTTACTACTGATAAATTCAGCACTCCCTTTACTACATAGGGCTGAATCCCAGCTCTGCTGATCTCAGCAGGAGATCAGAGATGCCTTTTTTAGGGGCAGTGTGGGCAGGAAAGCGTTGCAGCCTGCTCACATGTAAGAGCGAGGATAGCAGTGCAAGACTTGTATATTAGCTAGGACCAAGTGGTTGCCCAAGGATTTCTTTGGCTTTGTGGACCTTTTTGGTGCAGATTCTCAGTTTCAGTCATTCTCATTCTGTTCCTACTGCTGAGAGGTTCTTGGGTAAATGGGGACTCCTCCATTCCTCTCCACCCCCAGATCTCTTTTTGTTGACTACATCCTGCAGACTTTTTCAGGTTATCTGCTAATCTCCTTGCAGTCACTGTTGAGCCAAGCTAAACATATGTTCCTTTATTTTCCCTTGTAAATCAAATCCTCTGCCTCTTTCATCATTTTTACTGCTCCTCTCTGAACTCTCTTCACTTCAGGCATGTTTCTGGCTGTTTGATGCTGAAAGTGGAATATAATCCCTTCGCTCTGGGTGTGCCTTACCTGGAAAGGGCTGTTCCCTCCTGCGGAAAATGACTTATTGCTACAATAGTTATAAACTGCTGCCCTTCCTGTTTTCTGCCTCTGCTGTTGCAGACTTGTCAGTTGACTTTCCCTGAAGAAGATGCCTAAAAGCTGGAGACCAAATATGCATGCACCTACCCTATAAAGATACTACCACCTCGCTCTCTCTTTTTCCACTCTTTATCATTTGACTGACACCCTTCCCTCATACTCCTTGCCAGAAGGCCACTTGCTTTGCCGTGTGTGACTGGTAAGAGCTCTGAGGAGCTATTACTGAGCTGGCCGCGTGCCGCAGGAGCAGGGTGCTTTGGGCATCCCTATATCAGAGCTACCTCACTGGAGCAACCAGAGGTGCAGCTGAGGCAAAGGGAGTCCCTTCGCAGGCTCCCTACTCTCTTCTCTCCCCTCCACAACTTGAGCTAGTAAGTGCTCTCATCCTGTGAGGTCTTCTTCTCACCAGCTCATAAATGCAAGCATGGATAGAGCAAAATTGCCTTCCCCAGGGCTTTCATTGCACTTTGACCAGTACTAGTGCTCAGTCTCATCACACTACCAGCATTAGCAAGGGAGACTGGAGGAGGAGGAAGATGGGCTTGCATTTGATTGCAGAGATTCATTTCCTTTTAACAGCCAGGACTGTGGAGACCAAAGTCCACTGGATTTTTGTCATATTTTATTTCTTGTCTTTCTTGTATATGAATTGACTACCTGGCACTCCTTCAGTTTTACTGTTTTCTAATTTTTCCTCCCTCCCTTAGAATATCTGTTTCAGATCACTTTTTTTTCCTTCAGCAGTTGCCCGGCATTTTTTCCCTGTGATGGAACTCATTTCTTTTTTGTTGCAAATTGCAGTCTCTTCAGCTCTGTTAGTTGCCTCCCTCCCTCCCTCCCTCCCTCTCTCCCTCCCTCTCTCCCTCTCTCTCTCTCTCTCTCTCTCTTCCTCTCTCTCCAACCTACTACTTAGAGTACTTGTGACTTCAGGACAAAAGGGGCAGAAACATAAGCAAGTAAGGGGTAATTTCCAGAACAGCAATAGAATATAGCCAATGAAATGAAACAAAAAATGTTGACTTTGCTGTACACTGAGCAGCATTATCACAATTGGCAGCCCTGGATGCTGAGGTAACATCATGAGCTGTTGATGATGTAATCATGTCTCTTTCTATGGAGCTATTCAACTTCTTGTTGGAGTTTGTCGTCTGAAGCTATATGGAGTGTTTTTCCTCATAAAGTAAATACTTCTAGTTAACAGCCTTTTAAATAGACCCAGAAAGCCTACCAGGTCAGCCCAAGTTGAAAAAGCCTGCTGCAGCACGCTGAATGGTTGTTGGAAAGCTTAGTTTTTCTGACTAAACATATCTGCTGCTGCTGTTTTGACAGCTTTCAAAGTGAAATGACATTTGCAAATATCCATGTCTCTTAATCCAAAAGCTTTATGCATGGCTGTATCTGCAAAAAAATATACTCTGCAAGTTATGGTTAAATTTGATTGCTTATTTGTGAACCTCATGCCCCCGATAAAAAGTAGTGGTAGGTGGAGCGCTTTCAAGTCTGTCTGGAAGGCAATTTGATATGATTCATTCTGTAGTCCAAATGCTTGTCCCTGAGCCTACTGCTAAGCTTCAGAATTCGCATTCCTGCTACATTCCCACTAATACTAACACAAACATCTCCCCAGCAACTCTGGGATCCAAGGTTCCCAGCCAACTGGACAAATGATGTTGGAATATAGTCACATGTAAGGCAAGCTGATTAATCAGTTTGTTCATAGAAATCAGAGGTCTCTGTTTCTCTATTTTCATTTTATTGCAAGGACGTGTCTGAAATACTTGTCTGTCTTCATACTTTCCAGTCACCTCAAGGATCTGAGAAACATAAATCACTCATCTCAGAGAGTAACAAAGAAGTGCTGTGTAGACTCTATGGGATTACAGTGTTGAGACAGGAGAGCCTGGGCGCAACAACCTACATATGGTTCTGTGCATTTGTGGAAATATGAAACAGAACTTTAAGGTTTCATCAAAGCAATTATTAGTTTTTTGTAGAGAATCAAGATGGAAGTGTACTGTGTAGTGTGTAGATGAATTATTTGCATTGCGGTGCTGACAGCCTCTATGCCGGCTATCATCCCAAGTGTTCTTCAAAAGGAGTGTTGAAGAGGGACCCCAGCTGTTGAGGCACCAGCACATCCTTAATATGGCCTTGAAGATTCTCTGATTTCTCTGCTAATGGTATTGCGTGTTAACCTGTATGTTGTATCCACAATCCTATTAGCAGAGTGAAGCTGAATCTGGTTCTCTGTGCCTTAGCAGTGTCAGAAATAATATTAAGTTAACGTTTATTTCCCCTTCTGCCTCTGACAGAGCACCCTATTGCAGCTGGCTTTCCAGACAAAGATGAAAAAAAATACAAAAAGGAGAAAGAAAAGGTGAAGAAAAAAGGAAAATTAGCTTCTCTTTGCTGCATTACAGTTCAGATCACATTGATAAATCAATTTACCTACTACCGAAATATGAAACTCTCTGCGAAATGAGGAGATTTGTATTTGCTGCAGATGGGCCTGAATCTGGGTCCAGATTCCTGGATTGCTTCAAGAGATTTCTCTGTAGTTGCAGTGCTTAGCATACATTGGTAACAGATTAAGCATGTCCCTTGCTTCAAGAATTGGAGCTGTCTAGGGAAGGCTACATGGAATAATTGATTTTTTATCAGACACAATAATTGGGGAATAATGGAAAAAGAGAGCACAGAAGAAGAAAGGCCTGGGAATTGTGGTAATGCAAAAGGGAGGAATCCTTTGAGGGAAAATCATATCAATTGAAGTAGAAGAAAAATATAGGCTTTCCTGTCCTTCAGGTCTCTTGTAATAGCAAAACGAAGAGAAGGAAATATTAAGGGAAGAATAAAGGCAGATTTTCTCATTCATTCCACTTGCAGATTAACCCTCTACTATCATGTGTAACTGAGAATAAAATGGCATGTCCTTCTTCTTCTAATTCACGGGCAAAGAAACTGTAATGCTCCTGAGATACGTGCAGTTCAGCAGCTCCAAGGCTGGCGGTAGAGAAGAGGCAGGGCTGACACATTTGGATTTGGGCTGGTCGTAGGGTCTGGAACGGATCGCTAGCACCATGGTCTGTTATCAGAGACCCAGAAAAAAATTAAAATCCCTTTTGAGACATGTTTGAAGAAAGCACAAATGGCCTGCCTCAAGGGGAAAACAAATGAACAAACAAACAAACAAACAAAGAGAAATTTCTGCATAAAATCAGGAAAACTTAGCAAAGTCAACTAGCAATTTCCCTATCTCCCATCTCTGCCAGTTGTGGATATTTTCTGTTGGGTCTTCAGCCATATCCTTACTTGAGCCTCCTCTCTTTTATCTGTCTGGCCTACATTTCGTTACTAGCTTGTGCAGGGCCGGTGGTGAACTGAGAAAAGGGAACTGTGTAATGGGCATCTCACTGTGTAGAGAAGAAGGGGGGTGGTTTTCTTCTCTGTTAGTGTGCATGGCACTGAGTGGCTGTGATGCTGTAAATACCGCTTTTCAATGTGCTAACCCCTATAAACCTGGGGCAAGGTGGGAACCAGGCTTCTAGCCTCACGTGCGCAGGAGTAGCACGGGGAGGCTCCTCGGGATGGCATCGCAGCAGCGGCTAAGCGAGAGGGATGGTTCGATCATGCTCCTCCATATGGATATGCACGACGTACATTGCGCTGTAACTGATAAGCACAAGCCCTGGCCAGGCAAACACCGGCAGCTATTATGCAAGCTGCAGCTTTGCACAGCCCCTGTAAACACACCTCAGCCCTGACTCCGGAGCTGGCTTTTTGCCACCGCTCTGTTAAAAGTGCCTTGATCCCAACCTGCAGCAAGCCTGGCTATTTGAGTCTTTGATGGTTCTGGCTTCAATGACTCCATGAGGTTTTACAAGCTATTCTCTTCTAGCAGTTACACCTCTGCTCCCCACAATATATTTTCTATATTTATCTGTATTATGGCCCCTTTCAATCTCCCAGGTCACAAAGATCCACTGCCTTCTCTAGGGGAACCTATTACACAGTTTAACATATTATCACTGCCTGGTAAAGTTTTCTTACACTTTCTAAAATAAACTCTTCCTAATAATTTATTCCTCTATCTCTTGTTATGCTTGTCTTCCCCTTAGTAATATCGCTGTCCCTCTTTTGTACCTGCCTACCTGTCAGCAATTATCGTATTTATTTTTGGTCATTGCTTACTGAAGTGATATATACTTTGCTCTTCTTACATTTCCTTGTAATTAGATGTCTACATTCTGGTAATCAATATATATTGCTCTGTCAATAGATTTGGGGTATTGCAGTGCCCAGAGCTGAAAATATGAATTTAAGAGGGGCACCTGTAGAGAAAAGAAGAGCAGGGCTTGCCATTGCATAATGTACACACTGCTTCTGCATGTGCAGAAGGGTATTTATTCTTGGAACAAAGTCAGATGCAACTTGCCCTCTATTATAATCCCTAGTCATTCTTCAGTGTTACAGCTCTCTCTTTCCCATGAAGCATCTGCAATTTGGACTCTTTTCTCCCTGATCTCCTCTGTCTCTCTCGCTCTTTTTTTTTTCCCAAGCTGAATGTTTCATTTTGGTAACTTCTTCCTATTGTTTCAACTTTTCCAGCTCCCACTTTACAATTTCTCCTCCTTTGCTGCCTTCGAAGGCAGACTGTCACGTATCATCTCTTCATTCCTCCAAAATGCTCAGAACTTTCCTGAAGATATTAATGAAAGTGGAACAAACAATGGAACAACTACAGGATTACTACAGCTACCCTCTCAGTGCTCCCCACACTGGGCACATATCACCAGCCGTGGACTATAGCCAGCATCCAAGCTCAATCATGTCCACACCGATGGTCTCTTGAATTTGTTCTGCCGCTGTAAGGAGCCACAAGATGCCTTTCTGCCCACCCTGTAAGGAGGGTGTTTTGTAGAACCTCTGTTGGATTGCCTTCCTCCACTGCCACCTGTTAACAGTTATGTCAGAAAAGCAAGCCAGCATGCCGTGGTGCGCTTAGTCATTTCACATCACTCCTAACCCACACCACTCCTCTCCATTCCCCTCTTGGCAGCTCACCAGCTTTGCTTGTGCTCCTCATCTTTGCTTTGTAGAATTTCTCTCCAGAGCCGTTCCCATTTCCCAGTGCACCAATGTACATGCATTTCATACTTAACCTACTGTGTACACAGCCCTGCCAGGTTCGCCTCCAGGCTTACCACAGTTTTTAGGACCAGAGCCTCAGCTGCTGTAAATTGTCAAAGTGCCATAGAAATCAATTGAGCTGTATGTGATTTGTTCACCAGCTGGGCAACTGGCTTGGGTTTTATGAAAGACCATTTGCCTGGGCTGCAAACAGGGCACTAAACATCCCTAGAGCCAAATGAGCTTGCAGAGGTAAGGAGCAGAAAGAAAAGGTATTGCAGGGTAAGTGAGCTCTGGCAGCCAGATAAACTGGAGCAGGGCCACACAGGATGGAGAAACCCTCAGCAGGGCTGTACACTCTGAGGAGGCCAATGCTGTGCTCCCTGCGGGCTCCCTCTGCTCCTTATTCTGATGCTGCGTGTGGCCCTCTCTTACACCAGCTCTTTTTCTAAGCATGGGGTCACCTCCTATTTGCTTGTATTACAGCAATGTCTTGGAGCTGTACCCAGGCAGTAAGGCTCTTTCTTTGCAAAGTGCTGTAACGGCACAAAAAGATAGTCCCTGACCCCCCAAGCCTTATACCAGATATCTGCACACTGCCTGCCACAAGTGGATTCGGGCAGAGAACAGAAGAGAATTATGGAAAAAAAAAGAGCATAGTCAGCTTGGTAGGCTGTGATTCTAGCCCTTAAATGCTGCAAAACCCACATCTGTGGGTAATTCTATCTGATTCCCTCCTTTCCACAGCTCCTGTCTTTTCATGTTGCTTTTTTTTTATCCTCTTCCCGAAGACAACAAACCCAGAGGGATTTATTACTCAAAATTACTCAAAATACATCGAAAATAAGGCTGTGATGCTGATCTCACATTTGCTGCAACAAGCTCGATCCCGGCATGTGTGTATATTTCTTTGTGTCAGCCCTTGTCTTTGCCTGCTTGGCCTACTGGGATTTGCAGGCAGAGGTGGTTGGTATCTACTGAAACAGAGCGAACTTTTTCCAGCATGATGCCTCAGTGCTTTGGATTTGTACAGCACTGAGCAAGAGAACAACTCGCTTCTCATCTGGTTCATGGGTGCCACTGTAACACAAATAAGACATATTTAAATGAGCACCAAATTGCATACGGAAGTGACAAGGAATCATGTTATTTTAAACACCTCTGCAAGGCAAGGCTTCATGATAATGGTAATTTTCCATGACTGGTCATCATGTTTAACCAAGGTGTTTCCAAAGGGCTTGCCAGACTTTATTTATGCTTATAAATTTAGTTACCCTCAAGGAAGATGGTAATAAACATCTCTTGTGTCTGTGAATATCTCTGTTTGCTACTTTTCTTCAGGGAGGAAAACAGAAAGCTGGAAAAGATACCAAAGGGAAAATGTTCCAAAAAGATATGTCAGGGTAGTCTAGTGAATAGAGTCTAGTCTAGCTGCTGTTTCTGAAATCCTGTGACTGCTCAGCAAGAACTCAAAACTATTCAAGTTATTCTAGCTGGAGTGAGTGAGCTGAGCCATAGTAACTCCGTTTGCCTTCTATTAGTTCAGGACAAAGTGCCCTTGTTCCCTGAGCTCTGCTCTCCCCAACGTGCTGCAAGCCCAGTATATTTATCTGGTCACTACCAGGGTGCAACTGATGCCTGGTGACCTGCTAAGCTGGTCTTGTGCAGAAGCTCTATATCTCTCCCCCTGGAAAGGGACCTTCACTGTTCACCTTTAAGAAATGCCTTGCACTTGAGACAGATAAAGCTGAGACTTCTAGCCATCATTAGGAAAGCACTGAGGCATATAAGCTGTTGGGTTGTTGGTCATTTGGGCAGTCCCCGAGAGGCATTTGTGTAGACGGAGGGTGAGAAATGTGCCTTACACAACATATGTAAATGGCAACCAATTTTTCTTTTTCTTTTTTTTTTTAGCTCCTGAGTGCAAAAGGCCTATAAAACAATTAGAGCTTAAAATTGGACTCCTGGCAGAGAATGAGAGAGGGAGTTTATGCCTTGTTAAGTGTAATCAGTCTGGTGATAAGGGGACAATTTCAGCTGTGTGAGATATAATTACACCATAAACTCCACATTACAAACAGGGCAAGCAGAGGTGAAAAGGTAAAGAGGGAATAAACTATCATGCCCTTTGGGGGACGTGGCAGAGGAGACCTTCCTGGACTCCATTTCCCAAAGAAACTGGAATGGGAGCTGGGAGCGTGGAGGGAAAGGCATCCTGCAGCGCTCGTGCACACCCTGGCTCTGCACTGGCTGCAAGGGGGGCCTTGCTGTGGTCACACCTGAGGTTTCACAGCTGCCAGCTGGAACAGGAGGTTACTTTGGGCAAGTTAAATATTAATCATGTTTCAGAAGACAGACAGTCACTTCTTCGTGGCCTGAAGCAGGTATCTGCTGCCCTAACGCCAGCTGAATGGAGGATGAAAACTAGTTGCAAAAAACTAATTTAAAAAAGGGAAAAATCCTCAAAATAGTGGTGCCACATTTAGGGCTGAGGATGCAAAGCCTGTCTGCTGGAAGACGGACTGCAGCATAGCTCAGCTCCCCACCACAGAGAATGTGGGTGCCCAAAAAGGTGTGGATATTACAGTTTGGAGCTGAGTTTCCCTCCCCTGCACGCAGGTACACCACGATGGACCCAGCAATGCAAGGGACTAGGGGCCAGGCTTGTGCATGGGGCTGGCTAGCCCTTGGTCAGGCTCTGGCAAGCCCAGCATGGGAGTACGCCTCAGAAACGCCGCTCAGAGCAGACCCGGCTGCTTGGGTTTTGCCAAGAAAACCTTTACTTTTGAAACGAGGGAGACTATGGAACACAGGAAAAGCATGGTGCAGGGACAAGGGTGATAATTTGAATACAGCTTTTGGAAATTCAAGATTTCTCAGTTTGGGGATTTGAATTCTAGACAAAATATGACAGTCATGGGATGTTCTTATTTTATAGTTTTCTGTCTACAAAAAAAATGGTCACTTATTAACCACTTGTATCAGAAACTCTGGTCTCCATTACATTTCTATTGCTTAAGAGCTGTATTTTAGACTGTAGAAGTGTCCCTGGTTCTGGCATCAGGCGTTTTAGCCTTTATTTGTCACTGACTTGCTGCATAGTATTAGATAAATCACTTAACCTTTCTGTGACATCTGTAAAATGAGGATGATAATCATATTTGCTTACTTCACAAAAGTGTTAGAAGGATGAATTATCACTGTTTTTATAGCCATTTATATCTCTCTCTGGGGCAAAGACTGCTTTTTTTTTTTTTTTTTCATTCTCTGCTCATGCAACAGTACCGGAGTCTTGTTCTATAATGGAAATGCTTATGTCTTATGATGATACAAAAAAGTAAAAATTAAATATAGCTTTTGAAAATGTAACAAACGGAGTTTGCATGTGTACAGTAGGTTAGATTAAAAGAACAGAAACTCCTTTCTTTTGGTGTTATGGAAATGTACAATTAGGTAAAGTGCAGTAGCATTCTGAAATATAACTCTAGCTCCAAGCAGGACATGTAAGCCTCCTCTGGCAACCAGTCTTCTGTAAAGGACAGAGAAAAATGATTAATGTTTGTACAACTTCATGAGTAGATTATTATTGTTACTTAGGTTAGAGTACTTGGAGGTTTTAGACAAGATCAGGTTGCAATGAGAACTATATGAGCTTGAAACTGGAGGTTGTCCTCACCCTAAGAAGCTTCAGGGTAAAAGAGACAAAGCGTGCCAAGGGAAGCAGAGATCAAGGACACAGAGCAAATCAATGCCAGAGACAGTGATTCCCAGGCTGACATTCTTCCAAGTCACTAATTTGCCACACTCACGTCTTGGACTCTGTTTGATTATGCTCATGTGAAGTCCTTGTTCTGAAAGTCACGCTTGTTCTCATGAACTAGGTGGGGTTTTTTTCCTAAGAATGAGCATCAAAATGCCCAAACTGGCTAATATGGGGACTATGTGGGCAAGCAAGGAAGGAGAAAATTGGAGAAGCTAGAACTGGCTTCCCAGTGATGGAAGAACTGGCATCCAGTGATGGACTGGTGTCCATCGCCTAGCAATAGCCAGAGTAGTCTCAGGTAGCACTTGGTGCTGCTTTTAGGGCACAGACTTCTGCACATCTCTCAGGCCTCATGCAGTCATGAGTAAAGAGCTCAGCGCTCACTGACATATTGCTTATAGGAAGACTAGCTAGTCCTTGGTGCAGTCTGCAAGGAGAGATTTAAGTTGCAAGTGGCTTAACGCTGTTTTACAGGATGTCTGTGGAGCAGCCTGGGTTGCACCCTGCTGTGAATCATTGTTCTGCAGCTGTAGTATCATAAAGGTCTGACCACCAATACAGTATGCAAAAGCCCAAAGCCCACATCATTAAGCGTTTGCTTAAAGCATCTTTCTTATGGCTAGCTTAAGAGTGATTTCTAGCCCAAGGGCTGCCTTTATCATATCTTGATTTCAGTTCTGGGTGAGACCCTAAGCATATACACTTCCCTCCTCTTCCTTCTCACTGCCCTTTAGTTTCTAAGTATTTCTAGTGTTGAGGGCCCTGGACTAAAAAGGAGTCACTCTCCAGTCATAATCTGGCATGGTTTCCCAGAGGAAACCTGCAGGACCTGGAGTGTGAGGAAGGGCATCTGCCCCCAAGTCCGAACTTAACCTCAGAGACTTCTCTGAAGACGTACTGTGAGAGTCTGACTATGCCAAAAGAAGAACTCAAACTGAACTGATGCAGTCATATGTGGGCCACCTAGTCACCCTCTCTTTCCTTAGGTATAATGTTTTTTGACATTTTCCTGAAATTGCAGGGCTACTGCTGCCAGGAGCTTTACAGACTCTCTTCATTTTGGCTTCCCAAAGTCTTTAAAGATTCACTTTCTGGAGGACTGAGCTGACCCAACAGTGCTGGAAATGAATGGCTGGGATCATGAGGAGAAATACTGGTCAGGGGGGACCACATAGAATGCTGAGCAAAGCTTGCCTTGTCTCAGCGATCACTGTAGGACTGTGTGCCATTGTGAGACAGGCAGAACGAGGCTCAGTGTTGACACCTAGACAGTTAGAGACTCTTTGGTCATCTTCACAGTAATAAGCTATGTACCACCACCACTTCACAACCACAGAAACAAAAGCAGACAGACGATAGCCTGAGGCCGAAAACCACACCATTACTGCTGCCTACATGGTCACATGAAGAGGAGAACAGAAGAGCCATTCTGCTCGGTCTCATCCAAAGCAAAAAGTAGGACTAGCCAGTAGGATTTTCTCATCACCAGGGTCATAGCTTAGCACCATGCTCCTTGCCAGTGAACCAGCCACTATAGAAGGATGTGGTCTTGATGCGAGTGAGAGGATGATGAACCCTGTCCATGTCTTTCACCATATTGAATCATGAGAGTGTTGAGATAGAAAGGAAGTCTGAGGCTGCTAGAGGGAGCGTGACTCAGAATGCTGAGCGTGAGTAGTCTGTCAGTGTAGAGATTGCCTTCAATGCTGACTGATCCCCAGGCAAGCTCAAACTGCCAGGGATGTGCCAGGAGGAGTGCACAACACTGTTGGTTTACTTATGATTTCCAGTTGTGCCACCCTTCCACTAAGAAGACTTATTAATTGAGAATTTAGGAGGAAAAGTTTGTGGAAAAAAAATAACCAAAACTAAACTGGGTGTAACTGCACAGTATTTTTGTCACATTTAGCCCTTGTCCAGATGAGACAGCTTAGCTTGGCAGGCTGCACTTTTTGGTTTGGGACCAAATCATCAGCAGAGTGTGCATAGCACAAAAAAGCCAGGCGCATCCCAATCCAGACTGTGTGTGGTGGAGGTGGTAGCAGGGTCTGCTGCGTGCCTTTTGCTGCAGACTATCAGCAAGTGACAGAGCGTGATAAACACAACAACCTCAAGGAAGCCAGAAGATATATGGGGACATCTCTGAGAATGTGCTTGAATCAGGACCAGAGACCCCTGCTTCCTGTGCTCCCCAAACTGTCTCTTCCACAGGAGAAAAGAAAAAGAAATCTAAAATATTAAAAAAAGAAGAAGATATAATCTGGAGAAGAGCCAAGAAAGTTGAAATTGACCATTAATGCAGGAAAGGAATAAAGAGAAAAATTCTGGCATGCAGTCCTGATGCAGCCATTTCTTGGCAGGAAACGAGTGTCTGTGCATTTCAGATAACTTCCCAGAGACAGTAAGTGTTATCGAAGCTCACTAGAGAAAATCTTAAAGACTAGGATGGCAGCGCTTCTGCTGACCCTTCAGGGGAAGCAGATTTGTACATTGCCCAGACTTGCACATCTGACCAGCTTGCCTCCTCATGCTTTCAAAGTCTTACTAGTGGAGCATTGAGAACTTTGTCTTCTTACTTTGCTGTCTCCAACAAAATTCATCATGCAAGAGGTGATACCTTCAGGAGAAGAACTGAGTCTGACAGCAATGCCGTTGCTTTGCTCCCTGCACCGTTGTCTGATGGTGAGGAATCACTAGGTGATACAATCAGTCCTAGTCATATCATCTAAGCACGCTTGGTGCTCATTTGACATGTTTTCCCAAGTCCTCTTCCTCTCAGCCCAAGATAAAAGTAGACATATTGCTTTGATTTTTAACTGCTTAAAAAAATCTGCTTTTGGGCTGAAGTAAAAACCTCACAAAATCCTTAAAACATTCCCAGCTGTGTCAAAGAAATGATAACAGACTGAAGTAAAGGCTTTACAATAGAGTGACTCTTCCAATCAATTGGTGTGTGTTAATTAATTAATTGCTGCAGTTGCAATGACATTCCCACTGGCTGAGCAATCAGGAAATCAGCCACCTGAGGCTCTTAGGGAGTTAATTGCCTTAAACTTTGTTAAAGTAGAATGATAATTCCATTTTAAAAATGCCATCAATGCACATTTCTTGTCTTTTGGGATCTTGCAAACCAATTCTTCATTTTCAGAGGAAAATCCTTTAGAGTTTTACTTGGAACAACTGAGTAATAGAGACAGATGAGGCAAAGAAACAGGGAGCAAACTGAAATATAAGTTCTGTATTTTCTGAAAATTGAAATGCCCTGAAGCATTTTCCTGAATTTCCACTGATTCCTGAAGTGTCCACTAGATCCTTGTCCTTTCTCAAGCAGTTTCTTTCTAGCAGGGAGTGGAGTTTTTGTAGTTTCTCTGTATCTCTGAGTCACTCATCTCTCTTGATGCTCACAGGGAAACCCTTTCATCCTGTTTCCCAACCTGGTTTTATCTTAAAGAAGCATTGGCAGAAATGAGAGAACTATTTTGGGAAGAGCAGAAACCCTTCCTTCCCTGCCTTTCAGAACTACCTGTTTCTCAGACTGATGTTGAACTGAACTTGCTGCATTTTAGACTTCCCACCTGACAGAGCTCTCTGAGCCCTTTGGAAGAAACCGATGCTGTCAGTGGAAGAGGGTATTTTTGGACAGAGCCCCTGCAGGCTTCTCTTTGAGGAGGCAGGTCCGAGGCGTTGAAGGATGTCAGTCCGTACAGAGGCAAAGGTGGCTCTATCCCAGAAGTGGCAAATTCCCTGTCAGATGGATGACAGCAAAGCTTGTCCTGTGTTTAGCCGCCTGCCACTCCAGCTGCTCGTCCCTTGTGCTTTCAGCAGCCATCCTGCTTGCTTGCCCGCAGCTACAGCAGTGCCGTTTTCGGCAGCTTTGCACATCTACTTCTTCCGCTCATGGCTTCAGTTTATACACTGCGAAATTAGGATTCCTCACAGGAAGCGAAGGAAATTTCTGCTCTTCCTTCACACTGTGAAAACTCACGATCCTCCCAGAGCCTCCCAGAAAACATTCCAGTTCATTTTTTTCCTTTGTTCCTTTATATTACAAATATCAAGAAAAACTGGAGTTTTCTGGGAGGATCAGTTTTTCTTGATATTTGTAATATAAAGGAACAAAGGAAAAAAAATGAACTGGAATGAAGAAATTGAAGGACACAGCTTTTCCTCTCTGAAGTTCATCAGAAGAGGGTCAGAATTAAGCATATATAGAATAAACAAATATTGAGAACTCAATTATAGCAATTCCCATCATTTTTATCACACTGGTTCAACAGTGGTTGTTTTTGTTTTCTTTCATAATATCCTAGTTCTTAGAATCCTGCTACTATACTAGAATGTCAGATTTATTAAAAATGAAAAGCAGGCCTAGCCCTTCAGACAAAGGGGGGAGCTTGAAATCATAAGCCCTACTGCCTCAGAAGAGAGAATGCAAACAAGAAATATTCAATCTTTTTTAATCCAAAGTTTTTTTAAGGCCAAATTTGTAAACTTCTTATTGCTTGAGGCCAGCGGTACTGCTTTTGGTGTAAGGCCTGGTATTCCCTTTCCTTACCATCACAAAGAGTTCCTGGTCTCTGGGTGCCTTTTGAGGAGGTTTAGTGGGTTAGAGCTCTCCACTGCAGTCCTGACAAGACTTTCCAACAAAGAACACCGTAACAGTTAGATGTGAACAGCCATTTGTCCCTTCTATCTTATCTATCAATCACTTTGTGAGCTCATACACATATTATTAAATATAAATACAAACCCCAGGCACACATTTTTATCCTTAAGTAATAAAATCTAATGGAAGAATTTACAGTCATGGGCTATAAAGCAATAATAGTTGTAAAATCATTTAGCAGGGTTCAAATACAGGTGAAAGGAGAAGTTCAGAAGTTCAGCATCTAGATGCATTTCCTGGCAGTTTCCTGTGACAAACAGCTAATCCCCTATCCTGGTACCTGTAGTGAGAGCCCAGAACTGTTTTTCAGCTGTTCTGCTTATATTTTTGAGGTCATGGTTTGTTCAGTTTTAGTGTTTTTAATGTGCACTTTCTACATGTCAAGTTATTTATAGGAATGATTGTGAGAACTGCCAGAAAAGGAGACTGAATGGAAAGCAAGAATCCAATCTTCTGCTTCTCCAATCTAGCGAAAATGATGCCACTACTTTATGCTTGGAACATTAAATATATACCAGAGGACAGATGGACACATTGGTATTACAAGTAGGGAAAGGGTGATGGAAGCAGGACGGAACACTTTTTAATTGGCATCTAATCCCTCTCCAAATGGAAGTAGATATGTCATCATTAAATGCTCAGAAGTATATTGCCTATGCTGTAGTTTGTCTTTTCTAATGTAAGAATTCATAGTAACTACTGCTTACTTCTTGTAGCCATTATTAGTTAGGCAATGACTTTGTTAAATGCCTTCATTATGCTGAAATAATAATAAAAAAAATGTTCTCTCTCCTTAGAGACTCTTCCTATGCTTGTGACGCTTGTTAGTTGTAGGATCAGAAGAGTGAAAGCAAATAAAATCTAGGCCTCAGCAATCACATGAAATACATGTCTTGAGGCTGACTCTACGCTCCAGGTCCCTCTTCATGCAGTGTGCCAGCCCATAGCAGAACCACGCTGAAAACCTCCAGTCACTGTCGGCTTTGCTGCTTCTGCAGCATTACTTAACATCCCACCTGAACTTTGCCTTAATGATGAAGGCAGATAATCAGTTATAAGGCTGCTCACTGGATAAGGAGATAACTTTGCCCTATGCTTCATTTCGTAATTTTTTTTTTTTTAGAAAGCGATGATTAGAAGGTGTGAGAGCTACTTATATGCAAAATGTACTTTCTTGCAATAAAAAAGGATTCCATCTCTTCAGGGAACCTATCTTAGCTGGCCAGCAGAAAGGAGATAGTTCTGTTAAGCTTAGCACAAGAATTTTATTATTTCTTAGTCCCTGGCACTTTTTAACTTCATTAACCTCTGCAATCTAAACCACTTGCAGGGAATCAGAGCCGTGCTCCCAAACAGGTCTTACGGCTTACGGGTGAATTTGCAGAATTCTTCCTCAAAACCAGTTGATCACTCATAGGCTTTTCTTGAGGATGCGTGATGCTCCCTGTCATAATACTGTGCACAAAAGATACCTAAGTAGCATAAGCCATTATCAAAACATGTCAACATTTTGTTGTGATACTTCCACAAATCCTAGATCGCTTCTGTGCAGGGGGCAAGGAGCCAAAGAGCTAATCCTTCTATGCATACAAATGCATTGCTGTTGGTCACATAATACCCTGCGATCATGGAGCACGAGGGAAACAAGACCAGAGTTGCCCCTGTTCAAAATTTCCCACTAAGCTGTCTTTTTGTTTTGTTTTGAAGAATGATTTTTAAGTATCATAAAGCTTTAGCTTTGGAGGTAGTTAAATATATCAACAATTATAATCTATCTTGCCAGTTTTGTTCTTCTGCCTCTCCTTGAAGTTGTTTTCTCTCTTTCTTCCTTGTACCTGGTGCTTTTTCCTGCTTTCTTAATTTTAACTCCTGGCATGAGTTGTTTTTCCTCGCAGACATTGCACAGAGAGCAAGAGCAAGATCACTGGCTGAAGAAAAAGAGTTTTTCTTCAGATTGTCCCCATACTTCAGTCAACAGAGTCCTCTTCTGAGAGTTTAAATACAGTCTTGCACATGGAGATATGGTGTTGGAAGATTAAGCTTGCAATGCCTATTTCTTTCTTTGCTCTTAGGCAAAGGTAACATTTCAGCTGCCTGGAAGGTCTCAGTCTCTCCCTTGGTATGCCATGCTCCACGAGGCAGCAGTGCTCCTGGCTGCAGCACTCCTCCTTGGAGCTCTGTTTGGGGAGGTGTGGTTGCAACCAGTTGCTGGTTGCACAGGAACACTGCCTACCTGGGGTGGGTGTTCAATTGAGTGGGCTTCTGGTGCATTAGCATAAGATTTAGAGCAGGTGGTGTCCTGGGCAAAGATAGCAATGTTCAGGCAGTTAAGCAGACCTAATCATACTGGTGCCAGCACAACTGTGCTTGTGCAGAACTACTGAGAGTCAAGCCCTGTATTCAAGAATTGGATTCTCCCCATGACAATGTGCTTCCTCACAGTTGCTATCTTTTTTTGCCCTTTTTCACTTATGCATGCCTTCTTCTTCCTCGAGTAAAATCAAGTGTCTACGAGATCTCTCAATGCGGATGGGAGCCCCAAGATTCTACCCTGTGAGAAGATGAACAAAACCGTCTAAGATCTGTATCTCCCTGAGATGACCAGGGTCTCATTTCAATGTGGGAATGGCTCCTCTCACTGAGTGCTGCTTAGATGAGGCAACTGGGACCGAAGAGTTCCAAAAAGCCAAGAGGAAGCACTGAATACGTCACTGCTTTGCCCTGAGTATATACTCTGAGTATATACTCAGGGCAAATATGTGTAGAACAAGTTTAGCACTGACTCAAAAAGATTAACAATGGGTTGCAGTGTTATATCGACATCTTTGCTGTCCCCCAATACATCATAAACCAGTGAGTGAGCTGTTGATAGCACGAGTGATCGGACCTTACCAGCTCAGCAATAGTTCCCTTATCACTGTGGACATTAGAACCTGCACAAGCAGATCGACCACACGGGCCAGGCTACTGATGTTATTGTAAAGACTTGTGGGAACTTTAGTTCCCAGTGTGGTGTATGTCATGATCAGGGAGACAGCACACCAGCAAAGAAAAAGACAAGAGCACATTATGGATGTGAAAGCAAATATCTATAACCCCCTTGTTTGCAGGGTTCATTGTGGTGGATTCCAAAGCAAGCAATTTGCAATATGTCAAATTAACTAGGAAAATTAGTTCCCTGTGCATATAGTGGAGATTCTCTACAGCATGGTTTAGAGCACCTAAAATTGAATCTAGCCCTTTGCAAGACCAGTTGAGAGCACTTGAAGTTATATCTAATATGTGAGATAAGCTCCAGCCACAGCATCTCTAGGGGTTCTGGTCTCCTAGTAGTTTGAAAATATCAAAAAAATGAATGAAAATAGCAGCAAGCTTGTAGCAAACGCTAAAAATGGATAAACTACTGATGTTTCATAGGAAATTGAAAGCATGTTTTTCCCTTCCTTCATTAAAGAGGGCAAGACTACTTTGCTTATTTCACAGATAGAGAAACAAATGATGGAGAGTTGTTGACTGCTCACACTATATTCTTTGCTGTGGAAAGCAAAGGATTAGTGTGTAAACATTTCTCACCGATCCCTGAAATCAATTGTTCCCACTGAAACATTTCAGGGTTAAACTGTCTTACGAGCGGCCTTATTTTTCCTTATTTAGCTCCATCCTCCCTTTCAGCCTTGCCAGCACCCCTGACTGGTTTATGACCTCCCTGAAATAATGTCTTAGAACTCTGGAGCTGTTAAGAGCCATCATATAATTGTAAATGAGTTAAATTGGTTAGGACTCTAATTACTGTTAAATGACTTGATTGTCTCATAGAGATAGCAGGGAGGTCTCTTCACTCCCATCCTATCTGCACACTGAGGGACTGGCGCCATGTAGCAGATGGCTGATAAAGAAAATGCAAAGGCAGCTGACCTGTGTGGTCAGTTGGATACCTCTGTCCACTCTGTGGAGCTACCCAGCCTTGTTATCCATTCCAATCAATTTGGGACACTTGTGGGTACTTGGGAGGCCCTTCCCTCCAAGTGCAAAGCGTGGATCCTATGCTCTCCATTTCACTCCACCATACTCTCCAGCCATGGCAGAAGTCCACATCATTTGCATTTTGCCACCATGTTTCCTAATACTCGGGCAATGGCAATGAGCTTCCAGCACCACTCCATGCGGAGTGTGCAGCACAAGTTACTGCTCAATTGCACCTTCTAATTTTCATCTGCTGAGAGAGAGCTGCAGGTCCTCATGAGCTGGTCTCAGAGATTAAAGCCTGGGTGATGCTGGACATGAGTACTCTTACAACAGAGAGCTACTCATTCCCATTTCTAGCCAGAATAATGAGTAAAGCAGGGTGGTGATGGAGTTCCCATCGGTGCTCTTGATTGATGCACCAAGCTTCTCTATGACTTCATGTTTTTCCCTGGTGAGTACTTTGCCTCATCAGCTGAGATATTGAGGTACAGCATCTGTGGAAAGGTAGGTTCAGCTTGGGCCAAGCTGTGTTGGCATTTGTTTCTTGGCATGTATGAAACACAGATGCATTGCATACCGTTTCCTTTTCCACTCAGGAGCAAATACCGGACTGAATAGCCTTTCACAGATGGCAGAAGAATCCAGATGCAGAGTAACATGTGGTAAAATACATATTTTGCAAAAGAAGATTCCAAAATTCAGATTTTTTTTTTTTTTTAATGTGTCAATGGTGTTTGTGTCTGGCGTGTGGTCATTGATACTGTGGTGGGCAATGCCACCATTGGTTAGAGCAAGAGGTGTGAAAAGTAAGGTGAAAAATAGTCTGTAATGGGATAAATGGATCAAAGCTTAAACAGTATCACCAAAGCAGCACTGACTGTAAGAGGTGTTTCAGGGCAGGAGAACAGCATGCAACTGCAAAGTTCAGCAATAGGAAAGCAACAGTGATACCTTCAGTTAATGAACATCTTCCTGCTGTCATCATCATGAGCATAGGCTTTACGCCTCCAAGCTAATAAGAGGACATGAGGTTGCAGTGAGTTCGAAATGTGTTGCTACCTAATGTGTTGCTTCTATCTGAGTTTGGCTTTGAGCTCCAGATATTTTTTTCTAGCATTAGGACAAAAATCTAAGTTTTTAAAACCATTCCTGCTTGGAAAAAAAAAGAAACTATTAGCAGAGTCTTGCAGGGCAGCTAGTGTTCACACAGTGTGGTGGCATTCAGTTCATTGTGATGCTGCAGGATGTGGCAAGATAAATCATTTTAATCACAAGGCCAGAGAAGAGTGTTGCTTTCCCCCTTCAGATTTTCTTATGACCAGATGTAAGAACGAAAGAAGTAATCCCTTGGAAGGACTTGTAGTATAGCATAGAATGGAAATATATGGCAAACACCTGGTAGTGTCTCAGAATTTTAACCCAAAAGTGGACAAATGGAGCTTCCCTCCCTGAGCAAGACTAGCCTGAAAGCACTTTGCCTTGCCTTTGCTTAGATTTTCCAAGCAATAAACTTGCTTTGTTGTCCCCTTGCTATGTGTTAACTCCTTAGTGCTCCCATGAGACTCTGCTTGAAATGTCAGAGGTCTATTTATGGAAACTGCAGATTTATAGAAGGCTTTGCAGAAAGCCTTGAAAATGTCCAAGCGGTTTCCAGATACTTTGATTATTTTCTTCGGGGAGACGGCTCTTCACGGAGAAAATTTGAGCTGAAACATGTATTTAAGACAGCACAGAGGAGTGGGTTTTATCTCACTGATGATGAGCAGTGAATCTCTTGACAAACATTGCCCTCCATTTATAGGGATTCTTACCCACCTTGTTGTGCCAGAATGAGACTGCTGGAGAGGGGATTCAGTATCCAAATAGCATAAAACGCATCTGTATTTTGTGCATAGATGACTTCCACGGCAAAACCTGGACTGCCTTTCTGCAGAAAAGAGTTGTTGGTGTGGGAACCCTTCCCAACATTATCATGAGTCCCCTTCCCTGCCTGAAGCTTGGCTCTTTGGTGAATGGCTTCCCTGGACAGGCAGGTGACATAACACAAATGTGAAAATGAACAAATGTGAAATGAATTAAGAAAAACCAGTTCCTTCTCCTTTGGAGAGCAGACAGAGTAATTTGCACCCTTCATGTGCAAGCTCCTTGTCTCTTGGACATGATGCTCATTGGCATTTCCAGAGAAACCTTCCTTTTTCTAAGCTTATCTATATGATTTCTGTTGCATGTTTCCTGGAGAGCAGGATACAGGTGATCAACCTGAGGGTTAAGGCACAACATCCTGCAGGGATCAGCCAAGGAAAAAAGAACTTTGGCTGCCATTCAAAACTAAATGTATTCTAGTCACCAAAATAACAGTTTCTGTTTCCACTGTAATTAGGCAATAAAAATCATCATTGTAAACAGAGAAATGCCAACCTGCTCAATCTTTTCTTCTTTTTTTCCTTTTTTTTTTTTTTTAAACATTGACCTTTACTGGCCTAAATGTCTCATAATTGTGAGAATAAATTTTATTTACTTCAAATACAGGTGATAAATGGGATAAGGGATTATGTATGTGCAACACTGCCTCACACAGGAAATGTCCAGTTAATTCTGCTCTTTCTTGTTCCATGCTGGTGGAGTAGGAGCCATCCAAGGCCCATCGGAGAGAAGGAGAGGACTTAAAGCTCAGGTGCAGCCCTTGAACAAGTGCAAATGCATCTAAATGGTGGGGGTTTTTTTTCCCCAGACTGCTGCTCTGCATTAACCAAAAAAGCCAGATCAGCTGTTACAGCAGTTTACCCCGAGTTTACATTTAACACAACCAATGCCCCTCACTCCAGGACCCTCCCAAGCTGTGGAAAAGTCTAGAAGTACCATTTGGATAATTTTGAGCGGGATGAAGCCATGGGAGAAGTAATCTGTTTTGAGTATTTTAACACCTCCACTCCCACTGCCTTCACCATGAACTTGTAATGAGCTCAGCAAGCTAAAATTAGATTAGAAAGGTGGCTTTTTGCTGCCAGCTAAAGAGAAAAAAATCTTCATGAATTTTTTCTCTACTTCTAGAAAATATTTTCCCTCCAGGGAAGTACAGGCACCCTTAGAGAACTGCCCCTTATTGGAGACTGTGAGAGGTTCTGGAAGCAGCAAGCAAACAAATAATTTATTTTATCAGTTCTATTTTGTAGCTTGGTATGTTTGTACAGTAAATACAGATTTTGCATAAATTCAATAGCTGATGCTGGGCTTTTTTATCATGGACTGCTATTTTTTATAGCCGCTCTTTTAAGTGTCAGTACTGAGCACTTGTCGGTGTCATCATTTGCACTTTACATTGCTATGTGCGGTGGTGTGACTGCTCCAAAGCTTTGTACTATGACAGGGATGTCACAGTTATTTGGGAGAGACAGAGCCACACTTGGAGCATTTTTCACTCTTTGCATGGTTACATTTATGGCATTTATAAAATTCTATGCAATTTTATGGCATTTGTAAAATACAGTGGTTTTATGGCTGTTGGGAAGTGCTGTGATTTCAATGAAAAATGGACTACCCTGATTTCAGTGGGAGAATTTTCCAGTGCCATGGAGGTAAAAAAAAAAGAAAAAAAGAAAAACTTTCTGAGTGCAGAAGAAAACTCTTTTGAGGATGGCAGCAATTAGAGTGCTTTCTGCCTTTGGCATGTAAGTGATTATTCTTTTTGTGGTAAACAGAGTGTTTGCTGCTTTGCATGATATGTATGAGGAAACAGTGGAGCAAGAAAATCTCTGTAGTTAAGAATTTTAATAAAGCAGAACCTCAAGGAAATGATATATTTATATTCCCATGCATATAAAAATCAGAACTGATGTTTAAAGGCTGCCAAGTCCCTTACTTCAGTAGTGGTAAAATGTGCCTCTGTGCAAAGGACCAGAGAAGGGGCTATGGCGCTTGCCTCTGCTTAGTGCCTTTCACCTTAATTTGTCCCTGTTTGCAAGATGTTAATGTTCCTGTTTGTCAGAACTAAGCAGGAGTGTCATTAAAGGCTGCAGTCATTTTTATTCCTTGCAGATGGATAACCTCCAGTAACTGTGGACAGCTCCCCCCACCTCACCTCCCCTTCTTGCAGGCTTCACTCTTAGCCGTAACTGGAGAAAAACACAGAGAGGGGCTGGAGGTGAGATGTGTTAGAGCTGCTAATTAGCGGATGCCATCACATTAGAATTACAATCCAATTCCTTGGAGGGCTCCAGAGCCTCTTCTCCCCAGCCCTACAACACGTGACAAATTTACCATGAGAAACAGGGGTAGACGGTTAGTGCTGATGCCCTCCAGTTACCTTGCTGAACAGTCTGTCAGAGGGTGGGTGGGTTTAACTGCCTTGCCTGTAGTTAAAGAGTTTCCTTTTGAGAATTTTTTTTAAAAGATTCCCAAACTAATTCAATTGAATGTGAAATTTGATGAGGGAAATTTTCTGTCCAGAGCTTCTCAGTTTGGGAGGAAGGGAAAAACGAGTGCAGCTCTGCTGCTGAAGAAATTCAATTAGACTTGAACTACCACTGATTGTCTAGATTTCTTTTGTGTTTATCTTTTAATTAAGCCATCCTCCTCTGCTTTTCTTTTTCTTTTTTTTTTTTAAGGCTTCTTTCACTATTTGTGATTCAAGGGAAACTATTCTGCGAGCCTGAATGAAAATGTCTAATACTCTATCTCTTCTTTACCATGCTGGGTGGTGAAGACAGCCTTCTGAGAAGATAAGCATTGTTAACATATTTATATATATGTAACCATAGGTGCAATATCCACAGCACGCCTGACTTAGCCATTGCAGAGCCAAAGGCACAGTTTCCTGGACACAGAGGAGAATCTGAGGCACATGGCTTGTGTATTCATTCTCACTATACACTGGAACACCACTGCTGCTACCACGGGCACACCTGGCAAAAAGCTGTTGATGGACCTTAGACCTAGGAGTTACATCGTTTACTCCCTGGGGCATAAGCCCTATCTTTAGCTGTCCTTCAGCAGCCTGGATCTACAGCTTTTGTACGGAAGAAGAGGGTAATCCCTCTTCAGGCTGGGTCACAGCACAGCTAGAAAACTAAAGGTTATGGTGCGAGGGCAGCAAGCATGAGAGAGCCTAACCATGGCCTAGGGGTTCTGGGAGCGGAGGCTACGGTTTGTCTGGCTGGGGTCAGCATCACGCCACGCACAAGCACAACACAAGATTATTTTGTTTCTAACAAATACCTACACCAAATAACAAAGAATAATTGCATAATTGTAACATTTCCTGGCCTGGTGCCATGTCTAGCAATAGATCCTGTAAGAGCTGAGAGCATTTGGCTTCCCATATGAGGACGAACTCATTTTCATAGCTCTTTCAGCGTGGGTACATATTTAACTTTATTAAAGCAGCATTTCTAAAGTAGCTACGCTAAGCACACAAAAAAAATTAGGAGATGCCACCATACACAATGTTCTGTTGTTTACATAAGGACAGCAGCTTTTATACTGGAGAGCGATAAATTGCCTGGCATGATATTAATTCCTGGAACATTCTGCTAATGCAGCCCTGTGTTTACATAATTCCCAGCACAGCATCAAAGGGCTTCTGCCTGTAGTTTTATTCATTGGGTAGGTGTTAGAGTTTTTTTTCACAACATATATCACTCTCTGGTTCTGCCCAAGATAATGGATGTTTTCCAGCTGATGTCAATAGCAGCTGAACCAGCCTCACCATCTCCACTGGAGCCATTCCTGGTACCCAATTACAATGAAAGGTTTTTGTAAATTATAGATCAGAACTCAATGGTTGCCAAATAGCACCCTACATATTTTGTGACTGTTTATATATAGCTGTTCTGTAAGTAGTTTGTGGATTAGGAGGGTCAAAAGAAGTTTATGACATCTGTAAAGTGCTGGGCCAATTTGGAATACGTAGGTCTGAAAACGGACCTACTTTTCATATGACAGCTTGCATTCACATGCAGACTTCAGTCAGTCCTCAAAGACCCTGGGTGAAAACCAGGAGGACCGTAACTCCCCAGGGATGCAGGTGCTTGTGTAGGATGGGGAGAGGCTTTGAATGTTTATTCTGCACAAATCACATGGAGGAGGCCAAAGCTAAATGCTTTGCAGAGACAGGGGAAAGAACGTTCGCAGTCATGGTGGGCTCCTGGTAGCCAGGAAGACATCGCACCTAGAAAATGATGCCAAGGAGACAGACAGAGCCTGCCACTGAGAAATGATAGCATGTCCAGTTGTTTAGCTCACTGAGTCCTTGATTATATGATTTCTTAATGCTTTTTTTCCTTCGGGATCAAATTCCATTGAATGCACAGGATGAAAGGATGTGTTGAAGAACAGGCCATAGGTAGGGCATCTTTTTTGTTTTCGGTCTTTATTATTTCTTATGAACTTTCTCTCCTTCTGCCTGCTGTAAAGTATTCCTAGCCCACTGGGCTCTCTATAGAGTTCCACCTGGGGATATCTGATCCTCGCAGACCTATGTCTCAGCTGAGGGAGTGTACACCCCATGGTACACATAGAAACTGTGGCACAGGCTGACAAAGTCTAGCAGCGTTCCTGAGCTTTGCCTGTCACTGACAGAGATTCTGAGGTTCTCATGTTTGTAAGCACCCAGTGCCAAACACAGTGCAGCCGAGTGTCACCATCAGGCCAAGCACACAGAAAAGGAGCCTTGCGTTAGGGAAACCCACAGTTTCACTGATGCTGAGTATCCCTTAGGATACTGGCGGCACCGGTAGGGGCTGAACCTGTCCCTCATGCTGTCTCAGACCAAATCTTAGTCCCCAGCTCTTTGTCAGACAGCCCCATCCTCGCTCCACGAACCGAGGGGAGGACCCTCCAGACTTTCCTCCCTAACCCTCCAGCATAGTCTCATCCATTCAGACTCCATCTCCTGCTCATGCTGTTACTCTTCCTGTTTTTCTTGTCTTCTCTCTGGGCAGTCTCCAGAACTCACCTCCTCTAGGGAATTTTATTCTCCTGTTAATCTTGAGGAGGTTTCTGCGTTCTCCTAACCCCGTAACTAACATATCAAGGCAAACAGAAATGAGGAAAAACAGGATCCTGTGACTACCTCAATATCCTAGGCAATGGATTGTCTGCAGCAAACCAGGAATGGTGCTTGTAGGGGGAGTCATGCTTAGCCATTAGAGCGCCAATTCCCTGGGGAATTAAATTGCTATAATCTGAAGAACAGAGAATAAATCTGTGCAAACTGATGCTCTTCAAAGTCTTATACCTTGGCCAGACAACAGTAGTTGGCAACAGTGACAGCAAAGGGTGTGACTAAAAGACAAGGCTGTATCCATGTCAAATTTCCAGTTCCTGTTCCAAAACCTGTTCTCTTTTAAAAAGGTACCAGATTTTGTGGCCATGAGCAAAGCAACACATTTTTCCCAGCTTCCTTTTCAGAGATGACTGAACTTTTTAGATTTACAAAATTGGCCTGAGGCACACAAATAACACAGGAAAATCTAAGCTGGAAAGTTAAAAGTCACTGAAATTAAAAGTGCCTGAGAGCAGGGGAATTGAACTGCGGAGTGCTGCACACATTGCCCTGTTAAATGCCATCAGTAAAGAATCACCCAAGCACCTGCCATGCAGCCTGCTCTTTGAGACTTGTTAGTGGGGACTTTTCCCTGATTATAAATAGGAAGAGCCGGGGAGTCACATCTTTCTAGAAGCTCAGCACCATGCTCCTGTGTAGTGCTCCTCCTCCAGGCAAACCGAAGGGAAGTGCCCGCGAGCTGCTCCCTACACCAGGTATCATTTCATGGCATTAAGGAGGTGCTTTGCACTGCCTGGGAGTGTGGTAGAAAAGACAGAGCTCCTATTCCCGCCTGGTTAACCACAATAACTTCATACAGGATGGCCCTAAATCCAGGGTTGCAAAAAGAGATCAGCATGGGAAGGGAATAAAGCAAGAGTAGCTGGAGTATTTTTTCTATTAATGCATTTAGGAGACAAAAGAAAGAAAAGGGGGAATAGCAAAGCTTCAGAAGGCCTAGAGTGGAAAATTAGTGAGAAGCAACATGATATTGCTGAGGGGTCCAAAATGATTTCTTAGCTTTGACAGACACAAACAAAGCAAAAGGTACCGCCACAGAGTCAAGGATGTGTTTCCTGGAGGAAGAAGAGAAAAGTGTTAAATTGGCTTTTCCTGTTGTTGAGAAGCAGACGAAATGGCTCGTTCTGGTATTAGAAGCATTCAAAGCCATTAAAAGCTGACAAGGCCTGGGGTCTGAAAGGCTGTAAATAGCAACATGCATCGAAGATTCTGAAGGATTCCGGTGAATTGCTTCCCTGTAAACTTGGCATTAACTGTGTGACAAAGTGGAGGAATGAGGTGGCAAAGAATGAGATTAGCGGAGAGCTCTGAAAGGCAGAAGAAGGGGCAACTATGCTGAATTCCTGGCATGTAGTTACTGGGCAGCACTTTTTAATTCTTAACAGGCTGCAGATCATTCCGGTGGCCAACATGTACTACTTGATGTGCTGGTCCCCAGGTAAGGGTCAGAGGCACAATGCCAAAGCAAGCTCTCCTATGAGGGGACCTTCACCCCCTGAAATGCTTATGAAAACATCTGCCTGAGTTCTGAATTCCTTGTTGTTCTGAGACGAGTCTTCTTCCTCCCTTTTTTTTTTCTTTTTAAGATAATAAAAGACTTTTCAAGATTCCTTTTAAAGCACTTAATCTGAAAATGCCCTGTGGTTTTGACACCAGGTTCATTTTTGACCACATAAATGAAACAACTCTGAAGTCTTTTCAGAAACCCTCGACTTTGAGGAGCACAAATGAAAGGCATTTTGGCTTCCCACCCTTTTCATACTGCTGGGTTTCAGGAGGGCAGGGGTGAGTTTTCATTGCTGGTCACCTGAAAGCAATGTTAGACTGTGCAGGTATTGTTGGACAGACACTGCAAATGACGGATTTGGGCAAAATCAAGAAAGTGCAAAACATCATGGAAGTGGGTTAAAAACTGGTCCAGGGATAGGGCAGATTTGTATTAAGGCTATCAAGGAAGATATGCAGTTAGAAGTCTTCTTGGAAGAGCCAAATGTTTCCAGGCTGGATCAAAGATCATCTGAATTATTTCACTGACAGATATATTTTGGATCTGGGTCCTTATTTATATTCAGTCTTTTGGAGTGATTCTCCCACTGATGGATAGACTTTGGTTCGTCTGATCCCTGAGCTAGAAGGGGCAACGTTTTTCTGGTTCTGAAACAAAAATACACCAAAACAGGGAAGGGAGAGGGTACATAACAAATAAGAAAAAGTACTTGGGCATGTAGTCTAGACTAAGAGGAGAAATAAGGTAATAGATAAAGGATATTTTGCAGTTGCCAGAAAAGTTTAGGTCAGAGCATAGAGTGAGAAAAGGACAGCTTGGCCAACAGGTATGCAGAACCGGATATTTAGCGGCTTTAAATCACATTTTTCCTGGGCCTCAGGTTTTTACTGTGTACTTGTTTGAAAGTACAGAGCAGACAGTATCCCCTCCGCACATTGTCTCTCTGAGGGCAGAACATGTGTAACCCTGGTTAGAAAAATAAGAAACCCTCAAAAGCTAATAGCCCCCTTCAAATTCCAACTCTCTTTTCTCACTGCCACCACAAAACAGCAACAGTACCGTACTGTGGTACTGTTAAAAGCTGTGAAATCTTGAAACTCCAGCTAAGGGTGACTATTACCCCATTCCTTCACCATTAGGCATTGACCAAAAAATGATGTGCAACAAGTTTTCCACATAAATTTTCTAAAGGGTCAGGTAACCTCACAGTCCAGTGTTTATATGGAGCCCTTTTTAAGTGCAGCTTTGTCCTCCTGCACTGGTACTGTCTTCTCCTTCAACAGCACACACTCTGCTCCCTCTGCTAGGTACAGGTCATGCTAGCAAAGCTGCGCTCAACCCCATTGACTTGCTGTGCTCTCCATCCCCTTCTCCCCAATGCATATTGGCTGTCCCCTTTGGACTTTGTCCCAGGCTCCACCCTTTTGATTGGAGCTAATTTACCATGGTTGTCGGACCTTGGTCATCCATCTAATTGTTTTGAATCCAACTGAGAATTTTGCCCTCAATATCTATGTCCCAGAGGGATTTACAAGGAAAGATTAAGGACACTAGATAGCTAGGCGAATTACAGGACAAGTCAGAGCAGTCTGAGGTCTCTGAGGTGTCTACAGTGTGCAAACATCATCAGCAGGATTGTGTCTTCCTTGTGCTCTAAAAGGACTAATGCCCCTGAAATTGGTGGCCTGGGTCACGCAGAACAGTCAGTATGAAAATAAAAATCAGCATCAGAAGGAGAGAGGTAGAATTGTTCAGATTATAAGGGGTTTTGTGGCGGATTAAAGGATGAAGCTCTCATATGGAAAATGTAAGCTGAATGTCATGGAGAGCAGGGAGATTGCGGAGGGGTCACTCCAGAGGGGGGCTGTAACCACTGTCATTTGAGCCATTTAGAACCACATGTGGCAGAAGCTTTCAGCATCTACAATAAATAATGGTCCTTCATTTTTTGTCAGGGTCTAGGATGGCACTGATTTCTGAGATGCTGTTAGACTAATGTAACCTGATCCACAGGAGTTCAGCAAAAGCCTTTCAGGATGTCCAGTGACAGGGAGTGTGCAGCTCCACGCTGTCATTTCTTGTTGTCGTTGCCTTGGAGAAGTTATTCAGATCTGCTAAAGGAACAAAACGTTATTGTTACCAGATCTGAGCCCAAGCTCTCTGCCAGATCCTTCGGATACAGATTATAGGTATGCCTTTTTTTTTTTTTTTTGAGAAGTGGGATGAGGCTGCTGAGATGAATTCAAGATGTCTATCTGGGACAAATGTAGCACAACTGTAGGGTGATTAGATGGACCAGTTCATTTAGAGGCAGCACAGACAGCAAAGCACCAGAGATGAAAAATCTGACTCCTTTTTCCAGCCACCTGCTCAGAGAGGTGAATCACTTTACGCTCTCCTGCCTCCAGCATCGACTTGTTCAAAGATGGACAAAAAAGTCTGCTTTGTAAACGGTATCCAGAAGTTCAGAAGAAAACAGCTATGTAAATGTTAATTATAGCTTGATGATTATAGTTCAGTGATTATACCTGAAACTGCCTCAGACCATTATTCTGAAGTTAGAATGAAACTATGACTGCATTTTTATGGGCAGATCTTGTTAGAGAGTGGTCAAATGACTCATTTCTCTGATGACCTTTGCCCAGATATTATTCACAGAGAAATATTGTAAGTGTTAATATGGAGTTTAGGAGGCCCCAGAATCTGTGTGTACCGAACCCGGCTGTTTCTGAAAACAGAGCATAGAACAATGCATAAAGTCCAAGAGGTAGGGGACTGCCAAAGTCCAAAATGACAATGCCAGAAACTGCCCTAGTAGTTTGTTCTGCCGGCTCCCCAAAATAAGTTCACAAATATTATGAAAAATAAACTGAAAATATCATGCCTTAGGCTTGTCCGGGTGTATAAGGGTGGGGAAGCTACACATATTCTGAAGCTACACATATTCTGAACACTGGAACTAGTTTGGTGGTGAATTCTGAAACTTCATAAACAAAAGACAGGAAAAATGTTCTAAATCAAAACAAATCATCTAAGTATTGACACTACTTATGAGAAAAAGAGGAATTCTAAGCTATACAAAGGAAAAACAAACATTATTTGTTTCTGATTTTTCAGAATGAAAATGATTAAGTTTGTTCAGCAGCTCTGCTTCTCATTGCTGTGCCTCAAAACAGGGCTTCTAGATGATCTCGTGAGGATTCCCCCATCATGAGGCAGCACTCTCAGATTCTGGCACTGATCATCGTTCGCGTCTTTCCTCAGGTTGTGTCTCATTTGTTTTAGATGACTGTAGAGTCACAACTTGGAGATATCTGTTGCACTAAGACAATTCACTACCTAGAAACTGCACTAATGCATGGACCTTACCCAAATTGCAAACTTAAGCGTGAACACATTTCTCTCCATCCATCCCTCCAAGTGCGCTCAGGGCGTTTGATGTAAAGGCACACGAAATGAATACCATAAAGAATTCTTGTTCTTTTTAATCAGTTAGGTCCTTGAACTCCTTCACTGAGCTGGGATTTAGCCCTGTATCTGGCTAGAATGTCTTTCAGATGTTAGGAGAGATGCTGTGGATGAAGGGGACACAGACTAAGGAGCCTAACAGAAAGAGGCAAAAAGTAAAACCTCTAGGAGATAGGACACAATATATTAGATTTCTGCTGAATTGTTTCAGTATAGAGAAATGAAAACTCTCTAGGTTGGGGTTTTGGCTCTCCTCCCCTTACGTATCCCCAGATGCTCACTACCTTTTAGATCCCTCAAGCCTGAGGATCACCACAGAGCCAGCAAACAAAAGTGCTATTGATTCCTTGTGATCTACTGTGTAATCAACAGGAGAAGGTTGAAGTCGCAGCAGTTGGAGACCAACTAGAGGAATTTCTTAGGTAAGCAGCCTGTTCGGAATCATTAATCCATCCACTCATCCACACTCCTGTGTGAACAGCATAGCTTCTCCAGCAAGCCGTTAGCTCATGATTCACTTTGCTTTCAGACTGTGTCGCTAATGGTTGCCATTGCAAGTGGTGTGTCTGGGAGGGAGACCGTATTTAATGGCTTTAATCAGTAGCTTTCCCTGTCAGTGTGCAATAGGTGCTGTGGTCACAAGACTGAAGAAGGTGTAACCGTTTAAATAATGCCTTCTAATCATGCTCCCTGTGAAAGTCGGCGGAAGCAGAACTGGATCCCAAATAAGCAGGAGAAGCAGCCATATGTTGGAAGGAGATGAATATTATGTAAATAATAAGACTTACAGACATTTGGTATGTGGGCAGGCCAATCTCATTGTTGATCTACAATTAAACCAAATGGTGGGGTCATACCCTCCTATTAGGTCTAGCAGATTACATTCAGTTAGGCTGTCTCTTTTTATTATTGTTTCTGATGGAGTTTTTAGAACGTTCTAAAATCAGGTCAAAAAATGAGAGGCTTCCTCATAAGCATTTTAATTAACAGCTGAAGAATTCTCTTGCCCCCAAGAGACTGACAGTATCAAACCAAGAACTCAATATTACTCCCCTTCTCAGAATGTCATATTTAAGCTCAAGTTGTGTTTATGCCCCTTTATTCAATTCAGAAATGCAGGTAAACAAATCAAACCCACCTCCCTCCTTAGTTCCTAAGAAAAAGTAAAGTACCTTAGAAGTTTGATTTTTGACCTAGACATGTTCTTTGTCCCCCAAGCAAATGAGGATCAGCATGTACAAGGAAAGCAACCTAAATGAGGTAAGCCCTTTGCTCTGGACCTCAGGGCTGTGCACACCTCACCACAGGTGTTTTCTCTGCCGCAAGCCACCTGTGTAATAGGATCATCCAGTGTTGTATCGGGAGTAAAGCCCCACTCTCTTCGCAGGCTTGCTCGAGGAACTTTTTTGCCAGGTAGAGCCTCTCAGTAAAGTTGTTTGGTTTCTACAGAGCACGTTGCTCCTCAGAGCAGAGGGGAGCTTCTTCCAGATCTGTGCTGGTTCACATTCATATTTTCTAGGCTTCTTATAGTGATATTTCTGTGCCAAGCTGACTTCACACCACAGGCCATTCATCATTCCACCAGCCTTCCTTGAAGAGACAGCTCACCCCAAATACGATCATAGATGATAAAAAAGAATGCCTTTGAAATACTCCAAACTCTGCCATATCCATATCCTCCTTTATGTGGAACTGGCACAGACACTGCTCTGTTCCAACCTGTGGGGCAGCAAGGTGCTGTAAGGAGGATGGTAGTTGAAGACCAGGCAAGGTTTAGGGAACGGTAGGAGCTCCAAGTGATGGGGGCCGAAGGAGAGCACGCTGGGCAGCCAGGCTGTTGTTAGATGCCCTTGTAACGGTGAGTAGTATCCCACGGCAGGGGCGGTAGCAGTGAGTTTTCTGGGCACTGAGCTAGGAACCTTTCAAATATAAAAACACAATCTCAGGTAAATCGATACAGACTTTGAGTCAGATGCAATCTGCAGGCAGCCTCATTCATTTCCCCAGTGCTCAGTACTTAAGAGGAAATGTTTAAAAGAATGAATTCCCTGAAATCTAGTGATGTGCTGTCATCCAGGGAGAACAGGCAAAATATTTTTAATTCTAGCTGTGGAAAACTTGGAAATCTCCAGGCATGGAAAGAGCCTGTGTGCCAGGCTATATAATCGTCCTGGACTTAGCAAGGACTTAGTCAAGGGCAAAAAAAGCTCTGATCAGCCTAACAAGTCTAGACAAAGGAAACAGATGCTGACTGTCAAAAGAAATATGATTTTTTTTTTGCTGCAAATATCTTATTTCTTCCTATTTAGAAAAAAATGGATTTCAAAAATGTTTTGACCCAAAGTATGATTTAAAGGAAAATGATTGAGAAGTAAAATGGGGAAAGATCTTCCTGCAAGAATACATATATATACAAAAGAGTTTTCATTTCAAGAAAAAGGCCATAATACTTATACCTAAAAGGAAATGTATTGTTCAGCCACATTTGCTGGGATCTATCTTGTACATATTGTCATTTTCTTCCCGTTTTGTTCTCTTTCTCTGAGATAGTACCACGTGAAAAGGCGATCTGGAGATGAATATCTTCTCCAGATAGCTAGCTCTCTCTTTCTCCCCCTTAAGGGCTTCCAATACTCCCTAAGGAGTATACATATCTTCTGATACTCACTGTCATATCTGCTTTGGGAGCAGGAAGGAAATCAACTTCTGTCAGGTGCTGAAGGCCACCAAAGTTGCCAGATTTTTCATTTTTCCTCCACTTTGCTCGCTGATTCTGGAACCAGATCTGAATACAGGGAAGGACAGATGAGAACAGGACCAAATGCAATGAACAAGAGATATAAAAACAACTTCTCTTATCCAATTACTTATCCTACTCTTTTAAGTAACATGCAGAAAATATTGACTTCCAGCTCAGCAAAGCCAGTGTTTGAATCTGGGTTTTGACACAGCACTTGTCTCATTCTCACTCTATATGGTGTATAAGATCTCTGGACTATTGTGGCTGTCACTTTTCTCACATCTCACAGAAAACCTAGGATCTCTCTGGTCAAGGAAATACCTTCCAGTGCTTTTCTAAGAAATCAAATCCTTCACAGTTTACCCTTGACAGCAGTGAAGGTGTTTGGCATTCTGCTTTTCCTAAGAAGTGCACTTATTTTATGCCAGGGCCCTTCCACCTGGTAGGCAAACAGTTTGGGAGAGGGTCCAGCTAGAAGTTCTGCGGGGCTGTGATAAAAGTGTCACCAGTGGAGCTGTAGAAACAGTATTCTTTCTGTATGTAGCATATGTAACATTTTGAAAATCACATAGGTGACTTTAGCAAAGAACCCAAGGGGATGCAACCTTCTAAGTCATTCAGGACTATGGATCTATGGATATGTTACCTGCCATCTCTTTTACGCTAGACAACAGACAACTAATTTTCTCAAACGAGATTCTTCAATCTGTCAGCTGGTTTGATCTTTCTGACTTCTCACTGAGCCGTGCAAGTATTTATTGAACAACCACATGCATCTTATGCGTTTCTGTGAAAAGTTGCATTCCTCTTCCTTTGTAGACACATCATTGTTATTTAAATGCAAGCATTCCTTATCTAGGCAAGTAGCTTAAGTGAACACAAAGTGTCAATGACTAAAACCAGACACAGTTGAATGTATGTGTGTGTATATATAAAAATACATTTATGTTTGTGTGTGTGTGTGTGTGTATATATATATATATATGTGCGTGTTTTTTAAATCCAGTAATGAACAGCTCAATTATTTTTGCATCTCTTGCCCAAGAAGTAATGAGAATGTCAGGAGACCTCTGCTATATTGCTGATAGTATTGGTATCTGGGGTTACTGAAAGGTCAGCCTTGTTTATCTGGGTTTGCACGTGTTTGAGAACTGCTTAGTCTGTAGTTCCATTCCCTTTCTACTAGGCAAGAGTTATATGGTGAAACAGCACCATGAAATGACTTCACTCCAACACTAATAAAGTGACTGAGGGCAGAGAGGGGACTAAAGCCAAAATTCAATCTTTGAAGTGTTCCTTCCAAAGTCTGCAGATGGACTAAAGTTCTCATTTCAAGTATTTTTTTAATAAAGTGACAGCTCTGTTCACAGCTGGCACTGTCTGTATTTTTTTTTAAACCAAAGAGCCCTCAGTTTTTTTTCAGTGTCCATCCTGAATCTCCCTTCCAGGGATTTTAATCTGTTCCTTCATGCTCTATCCATCACAGATATGAAGTTTCCAATATCCTTTGCTTTCTGCACTCTATTAACCTTCAATTTTCCAGTGTTCCTGGATGTGTGATGACACTGACACACAACACAATATGCCAGTGTGTGTCTGTGTAAGTCACACCAGTGCTCAAACGAGGTCTGAGTCCCTCCTGCCTGGGATTCAACAAGGGACTGTGTTTGCCCTTTCTGTCTCAGCACTGCTAAGCACTGGGAGCTCAAGAGCCAATATGAAGAATCAACAACTGAAAAAGGAGTGCGAGGAATGTGTATGTTGAGCACTCCATTTCAGAGGAACGGCCTCGCTTTGTTAATCTGTAAGATTATCTCTTTGTTGGTTTTTTTGCAGACACATGACCAATGATCCAGAGCAGTCTGTATCCAAGACCCAACCTTTTCATTATTTACCACCTCTATAATCTTCTTACCATTTCCTGACTCCATCATTAAAGATTTAATTAATTGAGTAGTTCACATTCTCCCTTGTGTCAATAGGCAACACCTTGAAAATATCTTAATTTGCTATTGGACATCTATTAGGTTCCCAGATTTTTGTGTACTGGGATATGCTCTCTTGACTTGGTCTGTGACCTCAGTCCAAGTGGATTTCAGGACTAAGTCAAGGTCCTCATAGAGATATGCCATCAATGCTATTACCTCTATCAACGCTACGTATTATCTCATCCAAAAATGATAAGTTTGACAAGATCTATTTTCTATAAACCAGTGTTGATAGATAAGTATTATTCTCCTTTAATTCTTCATTAACAGAAACTCAAATCAGCTTTATCACTGTTTTTACCAAAAATCAATGTTTGGCTGACAAACCAAACACGATCTAGTTGTCCTATTTACTCTCTTAAATACTGACACAATATTAGCTTTCTTCCAGGCCCCTGGAACTTCTCTTTTATTCCAGGACCAATTAAATATCAACAATGATGACTCAAAGTGCTTCTCAGGCAGCTTTTTAAGAAATACTAAAGGCATGTCAGATAGATGACTCTATTTAAAAATATCTGCAGCAACTACTGTTTAACATTCCCATGAAGGAAAATGTTTCCTTCATCCTTACATGATGCTAGTAACTTCATCTGACATATTTCCAAGTATATAGAAAAAATAATGATTGACCATCTTTGCCATTTCTTCATTATCCTTGACACTGTTTCTGTAGAGTAGCAGATCAACAAAATTGTTCAAATTCTTTTCTTCTTATGATAATCTTGGTCTTTCATGTGATTTGGCTTTCAGCAGAGGACACTGACCCAGTTTGCACTTTCTGTCATTGGAAATAGACGTATTTGGAAATGTATTGTGGGTGAAGTGATATCACTAATGATAATGATCACTAATGAGCGCACTACAGCTCTGCCATTCCAATTCCCCCTGTCACCTAACAGTTAAGAAAAAGCATAATGGTAATTTGATAGTCCCATGTATGCCACAGTCAATAAACTGCTCTGTCTTGAACTTTGAATATAGGATTTGTATATAGAAAAACACTGGTAACTCTAGTATTTTGGCAAGCAGAGAAACTGTATGTTGCAGCACTCATTATGACAGTGATTGGCAAACAACACAACACTCTGTTCCAAAACACAGAGATATGTGTATTTTAATGTAGCAGACGGTGCATGCATTAAGTGTATGGGGTTAGATTTTGAGCTCTGTCAAAAAGACTGCATTACAGTTTGTGGGGGGACTGGGCTAGCTTTCATTGACTGGAATTACAGTCAAAATGCAGAGCCACAGAACAGCATTTCCATTTGTGCAATTATTTTCACTTTTTATACTAAATGTACACTAGTCTATAAAAGATTGACAAATGATTAATAAATATTTTCATAAGTGGCTACTCTGTTACTACAGGTTGACCATAGACAGCTGTAGCTCTTATTAGTCGTGTGCTTAATATGCTTAGAACTTTTGTTAACCCTTTGTTTTAGTAATCCTATTTGGGTGTCAAGTTTTTCTTTATTCGTAAACTGATACTGGCCTTCTCCATCAGGTTTCACAGAAATCACATATTTCATTAAATGTGCCAACTGCATATAAAATATTAATAACATATCCTAAATGAAGAACCGATGTGGTGGAACTTAGCCCCTTGGACCCAAAATATACCTGCACTCTGGCTTCTGGGAGGTTGATCTTTGCTGCCAGCTGATTGCGGATATGGATATCAGGGTAGTGAGTAACTTGGAAAATCTTCTCCAGTTCTTGGAGTTGCTCAGCTGTGAATGTTGTCCGTATTCTTCGTTTCCCTTTCCTCTCATCTGTGCAAACAAGAAAAGGCAATTGCAGTTTATAGAGAAAGAGTATATTCAGATAGGGCCACAAGAAGATTCAGGGATCTAATTTCTGTAAATTGCTCTGCAACAGGGATAGCATCACCAAAACCTTCTAGAGATGTGCTTATCATCTCTTGACCCAGCAATGAAAGTGGACCCCATCATTCAAGGGGTGAAAGGTGTCTAATTCCAGCGCTAATTTCATTGATCCATTTTGTGTCAATTGCTACACAGCTAATGTGCTTTAACAACTCTGACCCTGTGATGGGTTTGCTTTCAAAATTAATTAGTGTTAGATAAGTCTTTGACCCGTTTTTGCTCATGTCTATTATATGTGGACAACACTTCTAATTCATATTCCTTTACAAGCCATTTATGAACAAACTCTTCATGAAAAAGCAACTAACTCATTCCATTTTGCCTCGGTGCTATTCTCAGGCCCACAATTAATCACCATTATTCTTTCAGCTCATAAATTTTACTTTCCTATCCCATTTCCTGTCATACTGGTCATACTAAGCTTTCCTCAAGCTCTGAAGTATAACACACTCAAAACAATTCACCTGCAGTCTTTTAGTAAATAAAATATCCACGTTTTCCTTTAATTTGGGGTGATTTTTTTCCTTAATCAGAAAACCATGAATCCCTATCGGGCAGAAGGAGAACTATGAGTAAATGCATTCACTATTGCCCGTAACTGTCAGCCACTGTCCGTACCATTAACATCGCTGACTTTCTGCCACATGAGGACCTCCATTACTACTTTCCCCTGTATTCTTGTGATGAGAACCCTTCAGTGTTTCTTGTCTTCTAACATCCTTCAACAACTTTGCTCCCATCTGTTCACCCTGACCAAGCCAGGCTGTCTAACCCTACTTTATAGCAACTGACTCCCAAGCGGCATGGTACACAAGCTCAGAGCAGTTGAGAAACTCCACATGAGTAGATATTAGTAGCTGTAGTCTCTCCTGGCCTGCATCAGAAGAAGCATTGCTAGCAGGTCGAAGGAGAGGATCCTGCCCCTCTCCTCAGCTCTGGTAAGGCTGCCCCTGGAGTACTGGGTGCAGGTCTGGGCTCCTTAGTACAAAGGGACGTGGAGCTTCTTGAGAGGGTCTGGCATAAAGCAATGAAGATGATTAAGGGACTGGAGCATCTACTGTATGAGCAAAGACTAAACGAGCTGGGCCTGTTTAGCCTGGAGGAAAGAAGACTGAGAGGAGATCTGATTAATACGTTCAAATACCAGAGGGGGGAATGTAGGGAGAAAGGGGCCATACTCTTCTCAGTGGTGGCCAGTGATAAGACAAAGGGTAATAGGCATAAGTTGAAAGACAGGAAGTTCCATGTCCATATGAGGAAGAACTTCTTTCCTATGAAGGTAACAGAGTCCTGGGACAGGCTGCCCAGAGAGCTTGTGGAGTCTCCTTCTTTGGAGATCTTCCAAACCCACCTGGATGCCACCCTGTGCTCTGTGCTCTGGGTGTCCCTGCAGGACCAGGAGGCTTGGACCTTCCAACCTCAGCCATTCTATGATTCTATGATATTTGCTTGGCCCAATTCTGATCTTATGACTAGATTTTGTTCTTTTGTTCCTCTGCTGAATTTGATGACTATACACGTTCTGTACGCCAGCAAGATCAAAAATACTCAAAGAATATGAACACGCAGAGACAGGGAATCTACTCCAAACTGACCACCTGGCTTCTGCTGTCTTTCCCTATTATTTCAGCAGCGTTTAGTGATAGCCAACAGTTTCATTGCAATTGGTAAACACTGTGATATTTACTCGAAAAATGTTACCTTAAAAATAAAAAAACACAAAAAGAAAGGACATGGTGGTCTCCTGATTGCACTTTTGTGGTGTGTTGCCCTTCTGGACAAATTTGACCTTAGAAGTTGCAAAGTAGAGACCTTAAAACCCACAGACCAATGTATGGAGACCTTCAGGTAATGAGAATACCTCAAGGAGTGCTTAGACTGCTCTACTCCCTAATTTACTACCTCTAATGACCCCTCTAATAGGCTTTTTCCTCAATACTCCTGCACCACTTTGAAATGCTTTCCTACATCAGGGTATTTCATTTAGATCTTGAAGTGTATGTGCTATTTTGTATAAATTAGAATCAGATGAGGGTTGGTCTCTGACATGATGCTATAGGCCTAATGTTTTGCAGGGAGGAGAAGAGGAAGTCATCAGAAGTGGGTTTTAAGGCAGCTGTTCTGCAGAATATGGAGTTCAGCCCCATTCCAAAGCCTGGCTTTCTGGTGTACAAACAGAAAAATGTTCAGATGTTGAATGATCAGTGTAAAAAAGCCATTGCATAAGTTTGTGAGACACAGGATTTTTATACTACTCAGCTTGCAAACTGCAGCCTGATAGGAGCATAAAAATTCTAATCTTACCATGGACTATGATGAGCTTACTACTCAATGACCTGAGGTAATTGGCAATGACACCATGTTGCTGGAGAAAATGACCTTTTTCAGTAATTGCTTTTGGTCTTCCATGGTCTGATGAGAACTACCATTTCATACCTTGTAACTGGATACATATACTTCCTAATGGGAACAGTTACTCAGAGAAGGTTAGCTTAGTCCTTTCAAAGAAATTTTGTTCTTTCTTTTTTCTTTTGTATAACCATTAGCATAAACTATTCCTTTGGAGGACTAAGGCAGTGAAAAAGATAACTAAACTTTCTGGCCAATATAAATTGGACTCATAGCCAACAAGAAATGATATCTTTCATTCTGTAACAGAAACCTCATTATTGACCATGCTGACACAGAAAACAAGGAATAAATAAATCTCTCCATCCCCTTTTTGGAAGATGCCTAGGACACAACATTTAGGGATCAGTAAGTAAATATATTCCACTTTGAGTATTACATCTTTTCTAAACACTTCAGGCACTTTCAAATGTAAACCAGTTATGCAAGAATAGGTGAGAGCCATCATTTATCATAAACACTGTCAACATTCCCATATCTCAGGAAGAGCTTGATGAAGCTCTTGTCCAACACAGTTAAATATCATTGGATTTTTCACCAGCCTATCAAAGTACCACTCATTAGACTGCATTCCTGGCTTCAGCCCAGGAAAAGAATGCCATTTAAAATGAATCTAGATGACACCCTTGGGACAGTGATCTGAAATGGGACATACTTTTATGCATATATGCTAAAGATGGCAATGGGATTCTGTTGCATAGAAGCTCTGATTACAAAGTTGCATCAGCTTGAAACTTCCCAGAAGACTGATATAAGGAAAGGGGAATTTATTCCCATATGGAATAAGATGAAAATAATGACTATCAGTGCAGAGAATATGAATCTCAGGATACTAAGTCCACTGTGGATATGGCAGTGTTGACTTTTTTATAGCGTCTCTTCTCTGCAAGAGTTTCACCTCACATGTCTTTGTGGTGGCTGGCCTTTATATCCTCCTGGGAGATACTGCAGAAGGTAAGATTGAGTACTGAGCTGATATTTTGTCAAGAACATCATGTTCTTTCATGCAATAATGAATCCCTCTGCTATATGTGTATCACTACAAATATGGTATTTGTATTTCTTTAATACAGAGCAATTCAAATAGAATATCCGGACAACAAATGAATTTTGCCCTGACCCTGACATTGTCTTAGGCATTAGAGGTATCTCTGAGATATCTTACATGTCTTCCTGAACACTGATCTGAGCTCCTGAATCCTGCCAGAATGGGAAACTTGCTGTCTAAACTTGTGAGAAGCTGCAATCTACCTCCAACATTTCCAGAGTGGAGGAAGTGATGCAAGAACTCTGTAGCTCAAATTGTGACCACCTTTAGCCTATGTTCCCAACAGTATCAAGAGTCAGAAAGCCTTCAGGAGGAAAAGAGCAACTCCTACCCCCTGAAAAAAAATCTAAACCAGTAAAACAATCAATTTGTATGTGTCTTTTTTTCTTAATATACTTCATTAATGAACTAAACTAAAATTTTATGAGTATGCAAAAATAGAGAGGACTATTGACATTTTAAAATCCAAGAAATCATACCAAATGAAAAACTATTTTAGTATTCCATTAGAATACAGCAAACTGGTTTAGTACAGTATAAAACTTTCCGCCTCATATACTGAACAGACCCTGTAGAACTAGGATAACTAAAGGAGGCTATGATAGGAGTGAAGTGAAGCTGAACACCAGGTGAATCAAGATCCCATTGCATTCAGAGCGCTATATAAACAGGTAGCAATCAATAGTTCTTGCATGAAAACGCAGGCATGACAGCTATCACCACCACCTCATAATGTGGAATCAAAGCTGAAATCAAGACTAATGGAGTCCAAACCAGAAGATATTACCCAATATAGAAAGGAATTGCTTACACTATTAGAGAACACTAGCTGCTGGGCTTCTGTTCCATAAAGAATATGTCATACACATATGGGACAGAGACAATATGGTGATATCTACCCATGGCTATCAGCTTAAGAAGTTCTGATTGCTGCTGTGACGCGGCGTGCAGAGTTCATTGGATTAATCAACCTACAGAGACTCAAGAAATCAGGCGTAACAAGCAATGCTGCACCATCTCTAGAGACACACAAGGTGAAACAAACTCAGTAATGAAGTTCAAGAGTATATATATCAACTCTAAAAAGAAATAATTCTGAATGAGAAGACTGACTGTGCACAGCTAGTAAGAGCTACAGCAGAAACTTCCAGTGGAGATGGGATGTCTTAATGCTCCTGAGAACCTGTCCCTTTCTCCTGAGACATGGTATTTTAACTCATGATGGAGATGGGTTGAGGAGCAGAAATACCTGTTAATGTTTTCTAGCACACTGGCAGCTGAGAATTGTCCAGGATCAAACAGCAAGGCTTCGGAGAGAACAAGCCCTTGAGTTGCTGGTGTCTGATATCCTTTCCAGTACAAAATGACCTATATAATTAGGAGAGGAGCAAAGGAACTCTCTGCATCAGTACATTCTCTACATTTGTCCTTTTTGAATTGGTGTGGAGAACTGTTTTACAGACCACATGTTTATGTAAGGAAAGCATCTATGCAGTGCTCAGAACATGTCATATCTACTGAAATCAGATTTTCAAAGCTGGAATTCATCTGTTTGAACAAAATAGAAAACCTGAGATCAGTGATGGACCCGTAGAGGCTGAGGGACAGCCTTTGATTTCAACTAGAAATAAAATAAATTTGCTAGCAAAATGGATCCTGTGAACTAATCAAGGTTCTTTGCTAGTAGGAAAGCTGGAAGAACAGACTTTTTACTATAAGTAATCAGTCATTCTATTTTTGTTTCAAAAAAAAAATATTCGATGAAGAAAGAGAAAAAAAAATCTGGGACTATATGTTAGCATTTTCCGCTTCAAGAAAAAACTTTGTCTTTAGCTTTGATACTCTCCTTTTCCTTGGGACCTTAGCTTTGACATCCCATAGCAAACAATAGCATTCAGAATTACGGTCTAATAAAGAATGTGTGTGGAAGATATAAGACTAGGACGTGTCGGAAGTGCAACCCTGGCTTTACAAACGTGGCTGTAGAGTCTCTAGGGAAATAAGACTCTGTCTGAGTTTCCTGAGCTATTTTCTATGTAGAAGCTGGGGATATTCAAGTGTGCCTTTATGCTCTGTGAAAGTCATTTGCAGGTTAGCTGACTACTGAAGCCAAGCCTGAAGATACCATACAGCAAAGTATGTCAGCATTTGCTGATTCTTAGAGATTAGGCAGTCTATACGTTGCCTTACTGTTGACATTGGAAGAACTAGATTTTTCAGTCTGATAATGCAGTATAACTCCTTTAAATTCAGTGACAAGCACATTTGTCCTCTGTGAATCTGGTTTTATCATGAGGTCACACTTGAAACAAGTTGAAACACGTGAACTTCATAGAAATAGAGACTCTTCTTGGAAAAGTGCAGTAAATGAATAAGATACTACAGGTGGAAGTTGTAGTAAGGTAAATTCTGATTAGGTATTAGGAAAAATATTTTTCCTATGAGAGTAGTCAGATGCTGGAACAAGGGTCTGGAGAAGTTGTGAAATATGCATCACTGGAGTTCAAAACCTGACCCTACAAAGCCCAGGACCAACCTGATCTGAACCAGTCTTGTTTTGAGTGGCGGTTGGGCCAGATAATCTCCTTAGGTCCATCTCAATTTACTTTATTATATGATTTCTTAACTCTAAGTATCTCCATGAATTGCAATCATCCAAATGTTCTTTTCCTAAAAGAACCACAGCATTTCAGGCCATAACACTACTCAAGCTCAAAGAGTCTGATTTCCAATGCACTGTTTTGGTTTAGTGTACAATGATTTGTTTCTTCCACCCCGTAACAGTGCAATCAGAGGATATAAAATATAGGAGCAAGGTAATACTCATGACAGCTATGGGAACCTGAATTTTCTGGATAAAAGCTCTTTAACTACTTCAACACCAAACCTTTGTAAGTCCAACCTAGACCATGATCGGTAATGGGCAAATAGCCTATGTTGCATCCTGTGTTGTTGTGTCTTGGCTATCTTGTGTAGCTGAAGCAGCTGGATAAATGGGAGATCTGCAGTGCTGCAATTGCATCTCCCATTTGCACTTAATCCATTAGATGGTTAAAAATGTACCAAGGTCTTACTTGGTACCAAGGTGTTACTTGGTCTCCCTATGAGGGTTCATTCACTGGAGAAAAAAAAAACAGGAAGAGTTAGAGTTCACTGTTGACATTTCTTTGCTTTGAAGTATGTAATCTAGGTAAAAAAAATGGTAGGATCAGTTTATCTTGATTCAGTTCTCTGTCATTTCGGGACAAACAGCCTCCCCCTGCATGTGATAACTAGATACGAAGATCTGGACTCATCCTTGATGAGAAGAGAGAAGGCGGTTACGTAAGTAAACAGTGGCTTTATCTACGTATCTTTAGAAATGTTATAGTCTCTGTGTAACAAAATTGATTGTACCACTCATTTCTTAAAAACAAACTCGGGAGCAATGACAAAGAGCTTCATTGTAGTTTGAGTTCTGTTTTTCCCTTTTAGCCTCTTTAAAAGAAGTTCTTTGCTCTCTTCCTTTTAATTCAACCAATTATAGTGAGTCTCCTAAAGAGTTCTTTCCTGTGGCTTTTCCTAACACTGTATTCTTGTGGTGACCTCCATCCGGTGGCTAAGCCTCACAGCAAAACGACTGAGGTTCTATGATAGAGTTATTATAGAATGCTGATGGCATTAAGATGAAATGTGCTTGTCTGTGTACAGAGATGTGTGCATGGCAGCTCCTCTCCTAGATGAAAAGATAGCTCATAGCTTTCAAAAGAGCTTGTGCTGCAGTATTTAGTTGGGAGCATGACAGTGCAGTTTATCTTTATTAAAGTGTTTCCTAACCTCTTGTTAAGAGGGACTGGCATAGCCAGTGAGACAGATCCTAATTGGTTACATACAACTACTCTAGAGGGAGTCTCCTGTTAGAGAAGTGTCGCATTCAGCATCCAGCTGCTGGCTGCTGAGGCATTGCAGTATTTGATGCAGAGCAGCAGAATTCAAACTTTTAGAGGCTTCCCTCCCTCCCGTCCAAAGCTCTTTGTCAGAAAGTTGCCTTTCACTCAGACACAGAATAGCACAACCTAATTACCTGACATCCAGGCTGAAAAACAGAAAAGTAAAGACTTCAGGCAAAGAGACGGGAATGCGAAAACATGCCAGGCCAGAAACCTGTTTAGACAAGATGTACCTTGGCTATTTTCTCCTTCAGTGAGAAACCATTGCACAGTGACCACCATTTTGGTATGGCATCTACTGAGCCTCAACTGATGAAAACGTAAGAAGCAAGGGAAGAGAAACCAGGCATGAAGACTGAGTAATCAGATCAATTACTTTCAAGATGGCTGATGGTAACTGATAGTCAGTTTGCTTTTAGCAGAAGAGCAAGCACCTTGTATACTCTGCTGTTCATATAATGAACTCTCCAGTTGAGGAAAGAGAGCAAAAAACAAGTAGATGTGCACGTGTATGGGGAAAGAGCTATGTTGAAAATCACACGCTTTAAGAGTACTAGCTTCCTTCACAAACCACCAAACTGGTATCAAATAATGCCAACCTCCTGTAAAGCACTGTTCCTTCACAAAAATAAGCAGGGATAAGAATGATTATCTAATCTAAAGGCATGGATACTCAAGGCCCACGGGAGTAAAAGGGTTTTCTGAAGTCCGTTTAGCTAAGAAATTGTGTCAAAAAACAAGCACCTATCAACACATCCATTGCAGATGGCTTATCTGAGACTTGGCTGCTATGTGGTCTGTGCAGAATAATATGAACACCCTGTATGCAGCCTGCTCCTTGAATGCATTTATGCAAATTCTTCTTTTATACAGCCTTCCCAAGGCAGCTTCCAGAGGGAAGATGAAAGTTTGACTTTCATTTGAATTATTTTGTTCTTTTGCAGGTCTGCTGGACTTGCTGACCACTGGAAGACAAGGAGATGGCCAGGGGAACTCCTTAGTCTATTTTTCAGAGGAATCAGCTGGTAGGAGACGGCACACTTGAAGCGGTCCACATGGACAATTCACCGCCTAAGAGAGCACTCACTTGAGCCCCTGGCGAATATAACTGTCTTCCAGGAAAACAATCCTGGTGTTTCAAATGCTGCTGTGTGCTTTTCCCACTTAGCTGCATCTCTGTCTTGAACCTTACCCGCTCTGAAAGCTTTGCGGTTGATAAACATGCACTCTAAAGGTACATATTTATTCACAAGCAGTGAATAATGAGAGAGAAATGACCAAACTAATCCAATAATGGTTCCCACAGTAAAAAATAGGTTCCCCACTCTCTCCAGTCAACCAGCTCAGCAAGAAACAGCTATTTGTTCACAGAGAAAGTGGAGCTCACTGAAGGTTGAACAGCCAGACTTTTGCCACTTCTTACTGTTCTTTGTGATTACTTGTACTTGCAAACCTCTAGACATCAGTCAGGCACATTTGTTTACATCTCTGTCTCAGAATTCCTGCTCCCTCCAGGAAAACATAATTCCATCATTATTTTAGTATGTAGTCTCTGCTGTTTCCCATTTCTGCATAAAACACTTCACAGTACCGTAGATAAAAGGCCTGTCCTCAGTTTAAAAGAGAGTAATTAAAAACACCAGGTCCTGAGGGTGTAATGAAAGGTTCTTTTGGGAGAAGCCAGAAAGTACTCCTAAGACCTTTGAAATAAATTTATCAAGATGTGCCATCAACTTTACAAGTGGTCATATTGTACAGATTTGATTAGTAGGAGCAAATTAACCTCAGGCTTATGTGAAATATTCCCTCTAGATCCAAAATGCTCAGGAAAGAAGAGGTTACTGGAGGGAAACATCCAATGTTGCATTTGCTATATTTAGGAAGAGGAAAAAAAAGACAAAAAAGAAAAAAAAAAAGAAGAAACAACACAACCAAAATTTATGTTCTTCAGTTGTCTTCAATAGTCAATGACTTTGCTTACCTCAGTGCTTACTCATATTAGTGAGACTTGTTTATGAGCTTAGTCTGGAAAAGGGGATTAAATATTCAGGTTCCTTGCCTCCCATTTAACATACAGAGTGTGATTATATGCAGTCAGTCTTGAAAGAGGGAGAAAAACAAAGACCTAGCCTTCAACAATGCCTCCGGTAAACCCACCGTAACAAGGACAATAGTCTATTGCCCTTCTAAATTTACGTAGGAATATTGTACTTTAGAGACACCTCATTGCTGGGACTATTTACACTGGCAAGCAGAAGACTGATGAGACAGCTAATGGCAATTAAATTATATATATAGGCATTTATACACCCCCTTCCTCTTCCTGTTCACTTAGAATTGATTGCTTTTGTTCTGCAGGACAATGAGGTGGGTTTGCTCTTTTTCTTATTCCCATTGGTATATTCTGGGCAGTTGATGTTTATCTGGGATTGCAATTATACAGTGCCTCATTGTCTCCTGACTATTTTATAAACGCATTAAGATAAGTCAGCAAATTGGGGAAAGGGCTGTTTTGCAACTGATAAGCCATGGCATTTCACAGAGATACAAAGATTTGACCATATTGTCCACAAATGAACACTACAAATGAATTTATGGCTTCAAAGAAAACATAAAAGCTAAGTTAAAATTCCTGCAATTGGCATCAGTACAGAGGGAATGTGATTTATACTGGAGGTTCTCTGGAACAGGAATTATTTCTGTATTTTCTAGTATCTTTATGATTATCATCAGAATTTGATAATATGTTTTGGGGTCAAAAATGTTCTTCTAATAATAAAACTGTTGGAGAAATGAAAGGATCCTCGAGTTCACTGTCACAGGATCTCTGCTAAGGAAATATTTGGGTGATTATTCATTATGACAGAGGACTACAATGAATAGTGGAGACATGGGCTATAGGAAATAACCTTATCCAGTTGTTCCAATGCCTTTAAACGCCCAGTTTCTGGTCGAATTAGGAGCCAGAATCATTTTTGGAAGCCTGACATGCCTTGTGTTTGAATTTTTGCCCAAAGAAATCTCACAATATTATGATCCAGGTCTTAAAGAGATACTGCTTTCTTGCTTCTCCAAGGCACGAGCTGCTCTCTAGATGAAGCAGAGGACTGCAACCATCACCCAGGCTTAACAGCCTACGAAATAATTGCAATGCTGGGCACTCATCCACTGCATTGCCTTGTATAAAAAGTTACACGAGACACAGAAAAATCCCAAGTACAAATCAGACACAACTCACATAGAAAACCCATAAAGGTCTGAGCTAGGGTGGATGTCCATTATGTGGCAGTATCCAACACAATCTGGTTTAGGTCATACAGGTATGAGGGTCCATATTCCTCTCAAGCTCTGTTTGCCCTGAACTGGTTATATATTACACAGAGCAGAAAGAAGGAATTAAAACAAAAGCAGGAGTTCAGTATTTAATGTAGACATGTACACTTTACTCCAATGAGGCCTGACTGCCACAAGAGTGTGCCCTGCCTGTACGTGGAGATCCTAGCAGCGTTGGTGGTTGCATTTGGCAAGAGGCGGAAGTGAGCTGGCCCACGCAGTGTTTGTACCCATGGATCCAAGTAAGGCCTTTCTCACTCTCGTCTCCTAAAAACTCTTTCACCCTCAGTACCTCTGAGAACCAGGCCTTCTGAGAAAGTTTTGCTAAGCTTTTCATGCAGATGGAAACAAGTGAAGGCATTCACAGTCAAAATGATGGTTTCCAAATTGAAGTAGGAGGTTAGCAAAATGTCATTGTAAGCGTATCTCTCACATCTGAGGGCCTTTTCGTTTATTTTTTTTTTTTTTTTTGCTGACAATGCAGCCTCAAATGTCAAAGTGCAGGAGGCATTTCTTCCGGAAATAGTTTATGATAAGGACGTAATTCTGCTTAGTTTAAATGACGTTGCACTTCTGAACCACTAATTGGCAGAGGCCATCTTGTGGGAAAAGTAGTTTTCTATACTTGCTTCTGTGAGCAATCACTCCAGCATTACGGGCTTCCCTAGAGGTACCTTCTTAATCCACACTTCGGACTCATAGTCAGCCTATTCTTGTGATCTCAGACCACCCAACTGCAAGGGGCATATGACAAGAACAGCCTCAATGTCCTGTTTATCTTTTTCTTCCTATTTAAGAAAACACCAAATAAAACCCACTGCTCTTCTTTCTCTGATGATTCTGTAGTGTGCTTTATTTCTTCTGTTCTCTGACATCTCCATGGACAAATATACTTCGCTGGGGCCCTTCTTCATATGTTACCTAAGGTTTTTATATAAATACGGGCAGTCCATGACAAAAAATTGAAGAATCTCCCAGTTAAGGACTAATGTCCATCGAGTCAGAAGCTTTATAAGGAATTGGCAGCATCCATAAATACCCTCAAGGCAGAAAGAGCAGAGAGACTTTCCCAGCCCTGAGGATGGTCTTGCTTCAGGAGGTAATTGCTGCAGTCAGTGTCCACGTGGGAGCAGGGGGGCCCTTGTGGATCCATGCTCATCATATGCATTGGGGATTTGGCACCACCTTGGTACCTTGCTAGCATAACCCCTAACAGGCCCATATCTGCTGTGTCTACAGCTTATCTGAAGCTCTGCAAAGTTAATGGAAACAGAAGATCATTAGCTATAGACTCACGCTGTAAGGATTAGAGAATGGCAGGGAAAGTGCCAGTCCTTTAGGATCCCCTCTATCCTCCAAGCAGTTTCTCCCAAAAGCTCAGTAGTCACAAGATCCTAGAAAATGGCAGATTATTAAAGGTTTGCTTGGTTTCAAAACCCAACTGCCAACCGGCAACAGAGAGATTTTTTTTAAACTGTGTTTAAAATATAAGTGGTCATTGAAAGGGTCTGATTAGCTCCACTCAGTTTTATGTGGGTAATTACCTGCTTCCTGTTGCTGTTACTCAGCCCTGTGCAAGGCAATGAGGTTGTCTGCTGAGCTGGGACATTGAGACCCAGCCTCCCTCTCCAGTCACCACTGGAAAATTACCTCCCTATGTTTACCCTGAGATTTCCTTCAGCATAAAATATGCTTGTGTTTAAACACTTAGAGGGAGTTCTGAATGCCAGGTACCTACGACTGAAAACAAAGTAGGCAAGGCAAAAAGGCAGCTGCTGAAGGAGGACAGGGGTCTGGGGAGCAGTAGCTAAAACGTACTTTTATACTCTTCTTAGTGGCATGAGCCCTGGCTCTTATTTGGGAATGCAACATGCACTTTTACCCCACTGCCTGATGAGAAGAGGTAGGCTAAAAAGGCAGTTATCCTCTCCTGCATCATGACAGACTTCATCCTGTAAGGAGGGAGGAGGTTATGGCAGTTTGTCACAAGGCTTACATATACCATGGAAACACCAAGAAAGAGGCTTTTCTTTCAAATCCATTTCACAGGGAGAAATGTTTCCTCTTCCAACTTTAAGAATATGGGCTGAGGAAGCTCTCTGCAGTCACATGAGCTCATAAAGTACACGCAGTGATTTTCACTGAAATTGCATTGCTTTTTGTTTCAGAAAGGAGTGTCCAGATAACAAACTATGCAGGAAGCATCTTATTCTTGCTGCCAAGAACCTGTTTTATGAAGTGCAGGTCTTGTCACCTGCTGGTCTCTATTAACCCTTCCTGAACTGTAGGAACTTAGAGCAGTTTTTGTCACGTGTTACTAATGAATTGCAGCTTGTCTTTTAGGAAGTCATCTCATTCAGCTACCATTGGTCCTTTTGTGTACACAGTCTCTGTGTAACATATTGGCCAAGCATACTGATACAGGCCTTTGCTGTGCCTGAGCAAGAGACTCACTCAGGCTGCCATGTATGACTGCTCAAAACTAATTAAATCAAGCAGACCTGCCAACATGGTGAGGTCTGAAAATGCGTTTGACATATTCTGCACGCCAGACCTATTGCACATCAACAATTTTCCTGTGCTCAGATTGATGACCTCTTCATCGCCTGTGCAGTGGGTCCAAGGTGTACAGAACACATGGAGCTGATCTGGCACATTCAGTTGACTTGCTCCCCGGGTTGTGCAATGCCCGTTCCTGGTAACTCCGTAGATCAACACCCAAAGTAGGAGGGCAATAGACTGATGTATGAGACAGTCCCTACCACTGAAACTGGTATAACTTGACAGGTCTGAGATAGCACTTTTGCTCAAAGAGTGGATTTCCATACTTTGGATGGTGAGATTGAAAGGTCAGCGCTGTGACTCAGTCAGGAGTTTAAGAGTAGAAGTGTTTGTGATGCCTGTTGCTGGGTGTTGCCATGTAACAACTTTTAAATTAACAGCTGGGTTTTTGAGCACTCTGGGAGGAAGTTAGATCTTGAGGCACTCACCATGAAGTGGATGGTCTGCTGGGAAATCACACAGATGATCGTCCTCATGTTTTCTTTTGCCTTCTAGGTATTCACGTCCTGTGTCCTCACCCAGAAGGGAAGCCGAGCAGTCAGTTAGGCTCCTGCAGCAAGCTGACTGCACTTTGCTGTTTGCCTTGGCTGTTGATGTAGTGCGCATGGCTGGGTGAAACACTTTGACTGGCGGTAACTCATTGTCTGATTGACCCCTGCAGCTGCAATCTGTGAAGCACACAGCACAGGAGAACTTTGGATAAGGCAGCTACCATTCAGTGCACCTTCCAGTTTATAGGAAGAAACAAACACACAAAAAAACCCCCACAGTCAAACAAAAAAAGATGTGGATGTGGTCTAGCTACCTTAACAATTCAAGCCTGATTGTAATTAAAATGGCTTTCATCTTTCTGTACTATGCATCAATGCCAGGTCGACATTAGCTTGATATCTGTGGTTTAGGGCATGATCTTGGTGAATGTTTGTGACCAAAAATCTAACCTATGTTTTCCATTCCTACTACCTTAATTCCTTAATTTCCATTCCTACTACCTACATACTTCCAAAGGTTCTTGTGGGAGATTTTCCACAGAGAACTGTACAGACAAGAAAACAGGACCTAATGATCAAGAAGGCTTTCATGTTAGCGTGCACATCACCATAAGCTCCAGAGCTCTACTATATATGCCATTTGTACCTGCACTAAAGGCTCAGATTTTACTCTTTAGAGATGAGATAACTGGGCCTGTGCGGCCTTAATGAACAGATCTAGAATTTGATCTGGTTTTCTCCCAGTCCTGGAATTCTTTGCTTGGAAAAGCAAAGTAACAGGCAACACATAAGCAGTGTAGACCCACTGGAGAGTTTAGGCTGTATGGCTAGTGTGAGCCTGAAGCTAATGTCATGACGTAATTTGGCTGTTATTAGCACTGAAGGACATTGAAATCCTGATGCAATAAGGACTGCACTCTTGAGAGGTGACCTGTATCTAGGCTCTGGGATGTCCAGCACATGCAGCTGTTCCCCCCTCCCTCTTCTCTCATATCTAAATAGCAGGAGGCACGACTGTGTCAAATCTGAACCTAGTGCAAACCAGGCAAACCCTTCAGCTATGTCTGTCATCTCTTTCCTTCTTTATTTCCTCTCCTGACAGTTTGTATAGGAAGAAACTTTTACGTATATATGTATTACTTCTGGTGCAGGATTTAGATGTGGCATTTAACTTTTTAGATTTTTCCGGGTTTTGTTTTTTTGACTAAATAACAAGCCTCTTTCTAAAAAGCCTTGAAGCAATGGTAGTTGTAACATCTGCAGGCTAAATGCCTCCTTCTGCCCTCGGCAAAATCCTGCACAATAGGAATTGAGCAGAGGGCTGAAGCTGATATGAAGGAAATACAGTTACAAAAGCTCTGGAAATTAGCCAAAGCCTCAGGTCAGTAGGGGATGATTGTTCAAATGTTGTATTTTCAAATTATCACAAATCTTTGGAGAAACTTCTAAATATACTTTCGTGATGCTGAGCCATACTGACTTTAAAAAACTGACACAGGTGCAGTTCTGTGTCTGTGGCTTAGTAAGAGGTATATTGTGCACATTAGGACTCATTTGATTCATTTTGGGCCAATTTATTTTGAGGTCTGTGGTGAGAAAATAGCTGAACTTTGAAACAGTGTTTGTGGGGTAAAGGAGAGGGACAGGCCTGGGAGTGATTACTCATATAGACCTGAGGTTAAACAACTTGCCCAAGAATTCAGAGGATGTCTATGTCAGGGTACTTCTTAGTTCAGGATTTTTCAGTCTTTTATCTCTAAATTGAAGAGCGGTGGCATTCCCACACCAGATGAGATGCTATGGAGGTAAATAAACTACAGAACTGATGATGCTTATATCCTACAGCAATGAAGGACAAAAGGGTACCTGACCAAGCTGCTCTTAGGGGCATTGATCATAGGGGCTTCCAGTGAGTAAAATTGTCATTTTCTATACAACAGAGGTCTTCTCATGTTTCTTCTTCCTTCATGCATTGCCTTCCAAACTCAAAATATTTCTTTGAAATATTTACATACCCCAGTGATGAGCATGGCTTAGGTATCAACATGAATAGAATGAACAATAATAATTATAAGCTGAAGAAGAGAAAACAGATAGGGAGTAGGAGACCATCCTAGGCAGATGGGAAAATAACAATGTCAGTGTGAAGTGATGGAAAGGGCTAGAAGAATCTGGTTTTTGAGATCCTGTAGGCAAAAAAGAGCAGAGTGAACCTGAGGGAGAAGCTGAAAAAAAATCAAGGAAGTACTTTTCTGGAGGATGGGACTAAAGATAGATGATACAGTGTTTAAAGTACACATCTCAGAGGAAGGAGCCCCAGGTTCTACTCCTCATTCTATTGCCGCACCGTCTGGTGCTTCACCTCTTTCTCGAAAAAGCAAGGAGACTGCTTGAAGTGGCAGCTTTTTAGGATAGACAATATTTTTCAGCGTGTATTTGTGTGACTCCAACAGAGAGCTCTGAATTATATCTACGAATTGGAGTGAGTAAAACCTCCTCCAGGGAATGCAGTTTTATTCTTTTCTTTTTGCAAGAGGAATGGTGATGACATTTCATCCTGGTGCAACACAAAATATTTGTTACTGTTATGCACAGAATTGACTTTGACTCCCCACTCAAAATGGTCTTTTTGGCTTGACTTTCAATTTTAGAAGAAAGGGTGGAAAAATACAGTCTATATGTATATAAAAATGTATCTATCTATGCATATCTATACTTTTTTTTTTTAAGTGGATTGTTTTGCCCTGTAGGTGGAGTGAGCTGATGATGTTGGCCAGGTGGTATATATTCAGTTATATTCTTTCGTCTGTTTCCTCATTTGTAATGCATCTGGGTGGAGTGTCGTTAAGGATGAAGTGAGCAACCACTGTGTTGACATTTGTGTGCACAATGGCAGTTGTTTTCCTGTTTGTTGGCACACCTTTACTCAATGAGGCACAATACAAAAGCTGCTGCATCAATTACTACTCCTATAGTTAATTTCCCAGAGATAAGGTCCACATCCCAAACTTTACTTGATTTGACAAATGAATTCTGATGGTAGAACCTCACTGAGAGAAACTGGAGTTTTAAAGAAGAATTATTTCAGACATCCTTTCAGGTCTATTGAGATCAAGGTCTCAGGAATTTAAGAAGGTTCAATCTGCTGAACAGATCACCCATCATATAAAATCTGTTAGTGTTATCTGTTTAAAACTAGAAAGCTGAAACTAGGTGAAGACTGGGGCTTCCTAGGTGTTTATTTGTGTCTCTTGCAAAGGGCTGGTTATCCTTTATGGGCTCTGTGAAAGAACAGGGAGAAAATCTGCCCTGAAAACGAATATAACTTCTTAGTCACTCTTTCTTTTTTGACATGGTAGGAGTCTTTCAAAAACTTGAAAAAAAAATAGACTTCATGTCACAGGTTGCAGTTTCTAACCATCTTGTAGTCTAACCATCATGTAGTCATGTACAATAAACTCGTAGGTAGCTAACGCTACATTTGACACTACAGGAAGACACAGTTTATTCCAAATACCAATGGAAATATAATCATGAAAAGCTGTGAATTTAGGGATCAGACTCAGACCTCTTCCCATCTGTGATCATGTCTTGCCTCAGTTTCTCATATGAGGCTGTCACTGCACATCACAACATCCCTTTTGTGTCCTATTCATCCCCTCAGCACTTAATGGCTATTTAGATTGGTCTTAGCCCTTTTGCTTTATAAGTCAGCAGACCAGATGGATCATCCTTCCTGGCCCGAAGTATGCACTGCATGAACGTCACAGGAGTGTGTATATTGCCAAGCCTTGAATGTTGATAATGGCTCATACACATCACATGGGAGCTGGGAAATACCCTTGAAATATATAAGATGTAAATGATGAGGCTCAGCCCTGACCTATGGTACTTCCTCCTTTAACACTGCTGAGCAGTTCTGAGAAAGTGGCTTAATTTGTGTCCCATTCTGGAATTTCCAACAAGTTCCCTCACTTACTTATTTCAGTTCTCTGTCCTTGGTCAGTACCAAGCCAAATTAGGTATGGCCAACTATTTACTTAACTTGTTTAATTCCAGTGTTATATGGCATAAAGTTGAATGACTTTGATGAAATAGAGCAATTATGCCAAAATATATAGCATAGTGTATTGCAGTTTCGAAATAAACCTTATCTGCAAAACCAGTCAGTTCTGCTGGGAAAGGAAATGGTAATTAGCTTATGCATCTCTTTGGTGTCAGTAAGAGATCTATAATGTCATTGTCCAATAGTGAAAAAGTTCCATTTTTGTCCTCTTTTGTTAAATCACTTATCAATTACCAAAGCAATGTTCAACAATGCTTTGGAATATCTCTACAGCTTTCTTATATTTTTCCCTGCTTCAGTGACTGATTAGTAAATGTTTGTGTGTATATACTATTTCGATTAGTTAACGTAATCTTGCTTCCAAGACCATATCCAGTGTTACTGCTACAACCTGTCTCTCTGGGGGATGAAGTTTCTTCTTTCTTCTTGTTGATTAGTTCTTCCTTTTTACTAGAGGACATGGGGAGCGATTACAACTCCTCAAGTCAAAGGCAAAGCCTTTTTTTTTTTTTTAAAGGTGCTTTATTTTCAAAGTCAAAAACTGAATGTACTCTCAGATGGAATAACTTGGAGTGTGATTGCACTGGCAGTATAAAGCAATCCCAAGAACCCAGCACACCATGCATATAGATTTGTTAGACCTTGTGCATGGACTGACATGGTCACTGAAGGTGCTCTGTGAAACAGCACTGGTTATCTTGAACATATTCGTCACAAAACTTGGTTAAAATAAAGTGGTCCTATCTCTGTTGCCTCCAGCTTTTCCCTGCACCTGGCAGTCTGCGTCTTGGTCTCTCTCAGCATGTGGATCCCAGTGTTCTTGCGTTGGATTTAGTTTATTCCTGTCCAGCCCTACAAATTAACAAGCTGTCACTTCTTTCTGGATCATATTAAAAATACAAGACTGATGAGATTGAGAGATTGAGACTGATGTTGTTAAAGTCTAATTAGCCCCATCAGCTTTAGAAAACATTTTAGTGCAGCACTCCTCCAGCAATATCACTGATGAAGCAGCCAAGAAACTGGCATTGGCTCCGAGCAACTCTATTCTACCTTTGAAGTTGTCCCTTCAAAGGTGGGTTGAACTTCCAGATGACCTAAAGAATGAGTGAAATTCCCCTGTTTTTATGGTGAACAAAAGAATGCAGGTCTTGCGCAAGGCAGGTAATGATGTAATAGTAGTAAGACTGGGCTTTAACCCAGGTGGCTTGCTAATATTATGCTACTGAGTGTGGTGTTCATCTTGCTGCAATTTCCTTCCTGATTTATATGCATCATGTGCAATTCAGCCTAGGTCAAGATCCACATTTGGGCATAAAAAGAGCTGAAATCATGCTAATACACAATGTTTTCGTAAACTGTCATTCTTTGGGAAAGGGAGCCCAGTAATCAGTATTCAGTGAAAAGGGGTCATGAGCCACGAAGAATGTCTTTGTTGTGAATAACAAATCACAGCATTAAGCTTTGTTGGAAGCAATTGAGCAAGAGGTGAAAAAAAATCCATCAAAACTCTTGAAACTTTTTCAATAAGATGGAAGATGCAGATGAAAAAAATAGTAGTACTGAATTAAGAAAATGTTGGCTGTTGATCTTTGCTTAAGAAATTAAAAATAAAATTTCTCTGTGGATAAAAGTACATTCAAGACCAAAGTAACTAACTGAGGAAACTAAAGTCAAAAATGCTAATGCACTTGTTGGTTTGCTAACTATGAAGTTATACCAGTTCTCTATTAGCTAGTTTTATTTATTTTATGAAGGGACCTTTCGTCCCTGACAACAAGGAGAAATGACTAGACGCAGATGCTTTCTCTTTTTTGTTCCAGCAATTGAGTTCTAATACTCCTTAGGTACCATTACCCGTACAGACCATTTCTCCCGCTTGAGGTTGAATGGTCAGATTTATCAGAAAGTGATACTGATGTAAGTCTTGGCTGTAATTCCAGATCACAGTCTGCTCTTTGTATAGGTAAAACTTCAATAACTCCATTAAACTGCAGCAGTTTTAGGTTAGGTTCCTAAATATGAACATTTCTCCTTCCTTATGACACTTATTATTTAATAACCAGAGTATACATATTTTTTTTCAGGAAAGGACCTTAAGATGTTGAATATGTTTACAATGAGCACCTCCCACTCTTACTGGAGAGAGCCACTTGCAGTGACTGTTCAGGTGGCATAAACAGCTCTCTGATGACATTGGGGCTTCATAATGCATTGAATTCCGTTAAACACCAACAAGAGTGTACTGTAGGACTGAGAGCAAATTAATTATTTAAGATTATTTTCACATATGTAATAAATATGTTTTGCCCGCACAGGGAAATCCGAGATTTCTGCAAAAGCTAAACAATAAAAAAACCTATATAATCAAGCCAGATAACTTTAGAAAAAAAAAAAAAGTGTTTTTATAAAGAGTTAAGGGTTATAACAGATGCTTACCAACATCCAGTGGTGATCCTGCTTTTAGGGTTGGCAGTCTCTTGGCACAGTTGCTTCTGTGCCTGGTTTCACTGTTGCGGCTGGTTCTGGCAGAAGGTTTCTTTAAGATCTCCTCGATAGAAAAGGACAGGCTGGGCTTCTCCGGGCTGGCACACTCCTGAGGGTCCATCCTCTTCATGCCAAAGCGGTTGCGGGACAGAGAATACTCTGTTGCTCTCCCTGCCTTTGATACTCTCTGGGAAACATCTGTCGGAGAAGGAGTGTCTCTCTCCCCACTCATGTCCTACACAGGTGCCAGGAGGAGAATCAGAGGCAATGCACAGGTGGGGGCACACGTGTCTCTGCTGGCCAGCTTGGGACCAAGAGCCGTGCTCCCGTGTCTGAGAAGGCAGCATCGGGAGTGGGTGAGTGAAAGGTCTCGCCAGCCCCACCCTCCCCCGTGCAACCCTCGACCTGTGCAGATTTGCAGAGCTCTGAGCAATCCCATGGCCGTTCCAGGAGGAGGTGCATCCCTCACAGACATAGGCTAAAAATGTCCTGGAAAGAACTGCTGTATATTGGCAAATCCTGTCCTTGGAGCTATCGTCTTCCTTTTTTTGGGATTTCATTTGCTTTTATGTTGTTATGAACTTAAGAAAATAATTTGTATGACAAATAAGTGTCTCCTGTGCCACTTATTAGCAAGAGAGACGTCTTGTAAGCTTCTCTCTCATCCTGGGAGTCATCAGGAAGGAGGAAGAAACCTCCGTCACCAGCAACTCCCGGGTTATCTTTTGGCCACCCCCCACCGCGGTCAGCTTTGGTTCGATTCTCTTTTCAGCCGCTCTGGAAACCCTTTGAACTTTCCAAACAGGTGCTTTCCAACATCAGTGCTTCTTGTCAGTCACAGGAGAAAAACAGAAGCCCCCTTGCAACACGCTTAGGAACAGGAGCTATTGCTCAGTACCCCCCTTCACAATTTTTTTTTTTTTTTTGAGAAAACATTATCTTATGTAGCAAACCCACATGATCACAGCATCCCACCAGCTGCCTGTATCTCCCAGTCAGGCGTCTATTGCAGAGGGAGAAGTTTTCCTGGATAACGCTGAAGAATGCCAAAGATTCTTCTCCTGAGCCATTTCTATCTTCTCGTTAATTTTTATTTTAGCAAGAATGTGATGTTAGATACACTCCCAATCCTGCCCTCTCCCTGCCCCCCACTTCTTGTATTTTTTCATTCTTCTTGGGTTGCCCCTCACCTTTTCAATTGTTACTGTTCTGTCTCCCTTCTTCTCCTGGTTCTCTGCTGTGCCTTGCTTATCAAGCTCTTATAATTGTATTGGCAGGCCCTGCCTTATTTGTCCAATGAACTGACAATTCTTGAGCTGATATCCCATCATATGATCCCTCCATAGAGCGGAGACCAAAATTACTGTGTAACCAGGGGGCAATAAACCACACCTGATAAGATGAAAGGCTTTCGGCTTCTTCCAGAGATTCCAGATACTGGAAAAGCACAGCATGTGGAAGGGGGGAGGAAAAGAACAATGAAAGAGGTAAAAAACGGTGTACTCAGTCATACTGAGGAATATTTAATTATCTGATTTTATTAATCAAGCTTCTCCCCAGGCGGCAGAGTAGGCAAATGAGTGTCTTTCACACTGATGAAATGCATGAGAAAGAGAATTGGAGATGCTTTTCTTTCTCTCTTTTGCATCTCCCTGCCCAGTGGCTCAATAGAGTCTTTTTTTTGTAAAGGAAGGATCTTTTGCCTTTCTAGTTAAGCAGTGAGTGGGCAGTTGTTGCGTGGATGCAAGAGACCTGGTGGTGAGCAAAGGATTCCCTGTGGATCTGGGAGATGTGCTCAGCTGGATGACAGTCCGGCCAAGGGCATCGTCACCGTCCTGTCTTGCTTTTGGGTGCAGCTATGGGCTGAGCCAGGCCACCTGCCTGCCTCAGTGCTCTGGGTAACTGCCTGGGCACATGCAGCAGTACCTCTTTCCATTCTGTGCTTAGTCGGAGCAGGGAGTGAGTGGTTTTGGGGCTGAGAAGATTGAGAATGTCATTTGTATGCTGAGGGAGAGGAAGTAAATATACTATGAGCCTCTGACCTGCGTGAAAACAGCCTTTTTAAAAAGAGTCTCTTTTTTTCTTCCAGTTTTAGATTTGAAATCCAGTTTCAATCTTTCCTATGAAAAAGCAAAAGGAGAAGCCTGGTAAAAACTCTCATAAATGACTTATTTCTACCACTCAGCTTGCCTGTAAGACTAAAAAATGGTCCATTCTGTGTGCTGTTACCTGCTTGCTATAGAATAATGACTTCCACTCTTACTGATGTCCCAGATGTCACGCGTGGCATGTCCTTGACCCAGCCTCTGGTGTATTAGTTTAGCGTATATGACAGTCTCTGGACTCTCTGATGTTTGCTAGGCTACATTTTATCTGGATCGTTCAGACACAGGGCAGCTCTGTGGACTGAAAGTCTCTGTTTTTTAAAGGCTCTCCTTCTGCTCTTTTTCTTCAAGGGTTCACCATAGGCACAGCAGTGAAGCATGGATCATGGATTTACGGATTTATTCACTTGCAGAGTGAAGCCCAGGAAAGGATCCTCCACCCTGTATTCCCCGAAATCTTTATCTGTGGTTCATTATGAAAGCCTCTTTGTTATCGGTGGTGGAGGGAGCTCATTTCTTGTTGCAGGGAGAGAAGAGGAAGATTTCAGAGAAAAAGGCTGATATGTCCCCACACTCCTTATGAAAGGACTGGCATCTTTGGAGGTCACTGACTGGGTAAATTAGCCTAGAGACTCTTGGGGAAAAACCACATCCCCTGTATTTATGCTGTGGCTGGATTTTGGCTCAGTTAAATACAGCCTGTTTTGAAGGGAAGAAGCTGCCTTCTGGCAGCTACGCGTCTATAAATGTTCACATCATCTCCCAGAGATGTCTCTGCATTAAATATACTCAAAAGCAGAGAGAGCCGAGAGTGAGGCACACTCCAAGTTTTTGTTGGAGTGAAACGCCTTTATTCCGTGATCGCAATGACGACACCTAACAAGTGAAATCAGAGCGTATCCTCATTCACAGCATAGGCACTGCCTGTCTCTGCTGCTGCCTCGGAACTCTCTCTGGGAAGGCACCTGCTGAGACAGCATTGTAGCCCCTTGTCACAAAATCAAACCGTGCGTGTATATATAGCTACGCTGCCTTAGCTTGCGAATTTCAACCTCCCTGCTGCTTGCAGCGGCAAGTTGTTGTTCTCTGTGTGTTTGAGTTTAAATGAGATGTGCCCACACAGATTTATAACTTGAAAGCTTCCTTGTGAAGGCTTTATTTTGGTTCTGTCTTATTGCATTGTTCTTTTTATTAAAGCTGAAGGCAATGCTGACTGAAAGATATATTTTTGTTCTGCTATATAGAAAAACACAACAAGCACTGAAGTAGGAAATGGGATGAATAAGTGATGACTCTTGAAAGGGAGGTAGAAAACAACAGACAAAACCCATTTTTTGCATACAAAAGTTTCTTCCCACTAAAAGCATATTTGATACCAAAATATTTAACAAATACCTAAATAATTTTACATTTTATTTTTATTCCTAATACCAAAATAGTAAAAGTGATAAATGCCATTTATATTAACTAAAAAAAAAAAAAGTTTCTTTTTCTGGAATGACTAGTATTTTGACTTTCCTTTCTTTGTATTATATTAAAATAAAGATGACTGTTAAAAAAAAGAAGCATGAAATGCAAATGAACATTTTGCAAATTAAAATAGTTCAGTCGACCCCTTTTTTCAAATGATTGAGTTGCTGAAATGTAACAAATTATTTATGTTCAAAACAAGAATTAATTTACTTTTAAATTACTGAAGAACTAAGTAGTTATTTTTTCCCACGCTCTAATATGATGGCCTTTGTAGGGTAGTTTGGGGATATTTTTATATTTCTGCTTGACCTGGAAATGCAAATGACTCCCACTTGTTACAATTATTGTGCTACCTCTCTAATTTAGTCTATAAACTCCTTGAGGTAGGAAACTCATCTTCCTCTGGGGCTACTCAGCTCTGAAGGCAACTCCTCACAGACAGGCAGCTGTCTAGAAGAAATCAACGACATGTTCATTTTCTCTACTCATTCTGCCTGGGTCAGCCAAATCTATGGGTCCACAAAAGCCTGTGGGGCTTATAAAACGCTTTCAAAGAGGACTCAGAAACATTTGGGGATCACTGCTTGGGTTTTTTTAAATTCCATATCATCTATCTGTAAAAGAATATGAACTGTATTTAGGCTGTCAGTTGGGAAGTGTTTCCTTTTCTGTTCCACCAATTGTTTCCTCTGTGTGAGGAGGATAACAGGATGAGATTCCAGATGATGCCTCTCCTGTGGTGCCTATTTCCATACATGACACACCGTCAGAGCTGCCTGGTGTGTACGCACAGCACGGAGCGCAGAGCTCACAAAGCCTCATCCCAGAGATGTGGTGCTCAGTGAGCTATACCGAGCAAGTCTGGGAGCTCCATCACGTCGCTGTTTATGGCAGAGCTGTAAAGTGCCCATGTCACCTCCGGAGCACCACGTCCTTGTAGGTTGTTGTCCATCCTTTCCGCCTTGCTGGACTCCGACACTCTCCCTGGTGAGAGGTGCTCTGATCTTCTCAAAGTTCAGCAGCTGGCAACGAGCTAGCAGAGAGCCCACGCAGGCTGCCTTCTGGAGTCCTTTTAACCTTAGATTTATTAGCCCTGTTGTCTCTGCAGATTTCTCAACAAGCCCATAAATTAGGAATATTAATAAAAGGGACACTGTAGGTTTAAACTGATAACATTTATTATGGTTTTTATGGCACAGTTATTATCAATTGACATTTAAAATGGCATCATCATCCATCAAGGTGAAATGAATTCAGAAAGCTATTTCTCTGGGGCCAAAAATAATAACAGCTGCAGCATAAGGACTAGAAAAGGGAGAACACACGAATAATTTGAGTCCAGGTCATTGATTGCATAGTCTGGGCATGGGTTTTAGCAACTTCATTCTCAACTTAATCTGTTCTTATATTTCATAATGCTTCTTCTCCCTTGCCAGTTCCCTCAAGACCTTTATAGGGTTTTTTCTACTATAGATTTTTTTTTTCTATTAGAAAATCTTTAGTTTACCCATGACAGGGAGCCCAGCTCTTTACTTTGAATAGATCAGGAACTGTTATATGTGGGAAAGGCTAAAGTGGTTAAAGGTTGTACTTGTAGCAATTCAGGCCTCTGAGTGGCAGTTGTCAAGGAGAACTGTCCAGCATGACCATAAACAAGCTTTGATTCATTTGCTTTTTGGTTAATGGAAGGTTAAAAATAAACAAGAAATTTGGTTAATTTAGCCTATCCTTGTAATCATGGAAAGAACAACCTTTTCTTCTCAATATGGAGGCAACACTTATAAAAATAAAAAGAAATCTCCAAGAAAAAGAAATATGAAAAAAGCTTCAAGAGTGGATAACAATGCATGAGAAAGTCCATGACATCTAACTCATTATTTCAAATTGGTAGTATTTTGGTAGTGAATAGATGTCTTTAGTGATGCATGAAAACAAACTCCCGTGTCACAGAACGGTTTTTCATCATCTAGATACAGAGAAGGCATTGAATCCTTCCATGAATCACTAGTGCTCTGCTGCACCGCTGCTGCTTTGTATCTGCAGCTACAATTAAAGAATCAGTTCTTCAATGCATTTTCTATTACGGAGATAAGCCTGTAAGTACTGCCATGACAGGTCGTGTTGAATATATGTAATCTCTAGTTCATCTTTATGCTTTCTTTAATGGTTGAATTTTACTTCCTAGGATCATCTGGTCTTTTTCTCGAGATTTGCAGTTGTCTACAGCATGAGTAATATCATTTATATCTCCCTTGTCATGGAATAATTGCTGAGGGCTAGGGTATTCAGTGTTATAGGGTACTGGCAGAGTTTTCTACCTTGAGATGGGTATGCAAGGTAGAGAGAAAAGGTCCCATTCCTGGATACAGAATGGGAACTTGCATCATCTCACTTCAGCCGTCTACAAGATAGGCACCCAGCCTATGCTCTCCTGCTCTCCAGTGGGGAGACATTGCCACTTCCAAAAGGGTGATTCAGCTCATTCTCTAATAAATTCTAGAAAGATGATCCAGATCTCCCTCTGGGGGTCCTTGTCTCTGCTGCAAAGAGGGAAAGTCTCGGCAAGTAACTTAGTTTAATTATCTGAAAGATAGGTATGTACAGTATGGCAACATCCTCCCCTTGAAATTTTCTTTGCAATTTATTGATTTCAACTGTGAGGAACTGGAGTGTGAGATTGAGTCTTTTTTGTTCTGTGGTCTTAACCATGTGTGCACTTTCTTTTTCTTTTAATGTGATTATATGAGAAAAGGCAGCAAAAGAAAAGTGAGCCTGGCAGTAGACAGAATTTAGTGAGCTTCAGCTGGCCTTCAGTGTATACTCTCTATGGGAAACATTTATTCTGTTGCAGAGGAATAGAGCTGCCAGCTGTATCTTCATCCAGGAGGAAACTGATCTACAGTCATTCACATTAAGAGTAAAGCTCTATGGGAAGCACATTTATTGTCCTGGGATTTTTTCAAGATTTCAAAAGTGATTCCTATACCAAATCAGGATAAAAAGTGAATCTCTGAAAGACTCAAAGATTTTTTCTTTTTAAATTTTCCGTTCATTAATCTTAGCTCAATAACAATCTTTCATTTTGATCATTGCAGAATGTTTTGTCTTACTATTGATCTTTCTTTTTTTCACCATAATTCATTTATCTTTAAATAAAGAAGTAGTTTCAAATATGGAAAAAAAACCTTCAACCCTTTAAAAACTACTGGAAAAACATATTTCAGCTATATGAAAGTTTTTCATATTTTTAAAATGAAGAATAAATTCAAACAACACTACCTTGTGGTGTAGTGTAGTGTTCTGTATCTGCAGACCAAATGCATGTGTTTGCTGACCCAGATTCCTGATCACCTAATGCAACTGGAAAATCAGCTGTTTGCCAAAAAAATCAGAAAAAGCTGCATTATGTATGCTTTTCCTAAGGCTGCCAGCTGTACAGATTTATAGGAAGCATAGTTAACTATATAGTCACACTGTACAGAGTTAAAACCATCTTCTTCATGAAATGCATATGGAACATATCTTTTCCTCAGTTTCTCTAGTTACTTTTTTCAAATCCAGCAGTATGTAAGGCATCCTAGAAGTAGCTTATTCCATACATACAGGCAATTTATGTAGTAATAAAAAATTCTTCATTGCATGCACAATTTTTTTTTTTTATCAATCAAACATCTCCCCAGATGACAGAGTAGACAAGGGTTAGTCACAAACTGCAGAGTGTACACATCGGATAATCTTACCTTACTCGCAGATTGCTTTGATTTCTATAGGAAAGAAACATTTTTCTGTGTCATAAATCTCCCAGCTAGCTCTGACAGTCTGTAAGGATTTTATTCATCAAACATTTTTTATATGATAGGTTTGCAAGCAGTTTCTGAAAGAGTGCTTTAGTTGATAGCAATTAATTCAAGGTTAAGGCAGATGGCATCTCTATTATGTGAACTGCTTGAACCATTTCTTCTTCTTAAAGCTGGACAGGAGAGGGCAGTGTGTCCTGTGGAGAGCATATCTGGGTTGCTACTGCCCAGGTGAGAAACTGAAAATTATCTTACGTGCTCTTCCTTTTAAGTCAGTTGTCCCCATGGGGATATCAATGATGTCAATGAGTGGGAAGGAATACGCTTATCCATCTGATTTTCATTCTCTTGCTGTTACCTAAACCAGTAAAATTCAAGAGTTTTCAGTCAAGAGCAACCTTCATTTTTGCATATATGGGTCTCTGCAGCTTTGCAAGATGAGAAAAAAATCACAGGAATATGTTCTAAAAAAATAATATATCTAAATCAATTAAAGGCTGGTCATTGAAGGCACAGAGGGTGACAAGAGAAGTTGAAAGCTGTCTCAGCTTCTTTAAACCTCAGACTTCGCAAGGCGTAGAGATTATGTTTTAAAGAAATTCATTATATGAAAAGTGACAATCATTCAAAACCACCTGCATGCCACCACGTGCCATGTGCTCTGGGTGTCCCTTCTTGAGCAAGGGGGCTGGACTAGGTGATCTCTAGAGGTCCCTGCCAACCTCAACCATTCTGTGACTCTGTGATTCCGTGACTCATGTTTTTTTCTGTAGAATATCTTAAAACATGCTTACTCTAAAAACTAAATGAAATGGTTCTGATCCAGGCCCTGCTGAGCCAAAAAGCCTCTGGCTTGACAAGACACTTACTTAGAATTTCAGAATGAGTTGGAAGCGGGGATGGTTTGCTCTGTCAAATTTCTCTGTAGGTTCCAGAAAGAAAAGGCAGGAAAGCATCAGGATCTGTCCTCATAGCCATATAAAGGAAACCCAAGAGCAGGATAAACTATGATGACAGAGGAGGAAGAGAAGTTGACGTCAAAGACTTGATAGCAGAAGATATTGAGCAGAAAGGAGATGCATTGGTGGATCACACTAAGTGATATTATCTTTGCAACCTGTCCTGTCAACACATCATCTTTGTCAGTGCTAAAATCCAGGTCAAGCTGTGTGAAGAGGGAGCAGAAGAGATTACACTGTAGTGATTCATTAGTTCTGCTTACAAAACCTGGATAAAATGTCAGTTCCAAATTTAGACAATGCATCAAAATTGTAACCTCTGCTGCGGACAGTTGTGTCAGACTAGCAGATGGCAGCGGGACAAAGCAAGCAAATAATCCACTGAGGCCCTGCAAAATTTTGGGAAAGTGCAAGATTTCTATATAAGGACTGGAGATGGAAAAACATCACCTGCGAGTTCCCCAAAGGAGACACTCACACACGATGAGGAGAACACAACCCCTCCTTGCCCAGGAGTGCTCTCCTCTCCTGAGCCAGCTCTCCATTTTGACAGTGTTGGAGCCTACCGCGACCTCCTCCTGGGGATCCTCCGAAGATGATGAAATGCACAATATTCCTAGGCCTTCAGCATTTTGTTTTCTTTAATGGGCTCCTGTGGGAGCTGCTATTCATCTACTCTAGAGAAAAGAATGTTTTTGTTGTTGCTATTTTTTTGCCCCCTTCTGCCTCTGGCAGGTCATGAATTATGTGTCTGTTGTTCTTTCTCACTCCAGGACTTCCCTATGTTGTCCCACAGGGGCCCATTAAGACCTTCCTGGCTGCATCCCTCCAGAGGCAGCCCAAGTGCTGAAGTAGCAGAGGAAGAGGCAGGCTCTTGAGGCTCAGAGAATTACACGATCTTTGGAGAGGAGCAGCAGGTCACTGTAAGGATTTGGATAAGAGCAGTTATAGCATAGCTCGGGGGCCTATTTGGTTAACTGGCATGCCAAAATTACCGATGGGTAAGTTGCCAGGTTACAGGGCAAAAGTATGGTTTGAATGTTTTTGCTTCTCTGAATCATGCTAGTTTCATTCATTTGGTAGAATAAGAAATCAAACTTCAGGGAAACACTTTTGAGCTGCAGCTAAATGCAGGTCCTCTTTGGGTCTGACCCACGAAGAGCATATGCCTGAGCCAACTTTTAGTTCCAGCTGCCTAAACAGCCTGTGTCTTTAGGGCACAAGAACCCCAGCCTGGTTCCTCTGGATATTGTCTAAGAGGGCTGCTGTCATGCATTTCAAGTAGATTTCCTGCAAGAAGCCCTCTCATATATTTATTACTGAAGAAGTATTAAATGTTCTTGTGTATTTTGTATACGTGACTCTTCTATAGGCTTTTTTTTTTTTTGCCTACATAGTATTTATCTTGCAGTCTGGAGTAGGAAAGTGACTTCTCTGTAACTGTTTGCCAGGCCGGCTCTTCTCAAGTGCCCTGTCTGCTTTTTATCCATAAAGTCATTTCCCGGAAAGTCCCTCTAAAGGGAGACTTTGTTAGCTAAGGCTGCAGAGTCATTTTCTGAAGAGCTAAGGCAATGCCAGACTTAAGTCTGTTTCTGCATGGGCATTAGGAGACAGATGGATAGAATCACAGAATCATTACGGTTGGAAAAGACTGCCAAGATCGTCTAGTTCAATTATAAACCCTTCAACGCCATCCTGCTGAACCATGTCCCTAAGTGCCTCATCTACACGTTTCCTGAACACCATCAGAGATCGTGACTCCACCATTTCCCTGGGCAGCCTGTCCCAAAGCTTGACTACTCTTTCCATGTAGAAGTTCTTGCTAATGTCTAAACTGAACCTCCTTTGGCACAACTTGAGGCCATATCTTCTTCTATCTGTCGTTATCCTGGAGAAGAGATTGACCCTGCCTCACTACAACCTCCTTTCGGGTAGTTGTAGAGAGTGGTAAGAGGTTTCCCAGAGCCTCCTCTTCTCCAGACTAAATAGCCCCAGTTCCCTCAGCCGTTCTTCATAAGGTTTGCGCTCCAGCCCCTTCACCAGCTTCATTGCCCTTCATAAGAACACACTAAAAGCTTTTGAAGACAGCCAGATTGAGGCAGAAGGTGGGAGGATCTCTTCCATGAGTATGACAAGAATTATCCAGAGTGACTTGTTTGCATGAACTCTCCCTCACCCATGGTCCACAAACCCTCTAGAGATTTTGGCCTTCCGTCTACGTCCTCCACAGCTTCCAGTAGGTACTGAAACCATGGTGGCTATGAAGAGGCAAGTAAGAGTTTAATTTTGTGACCAAGATAATCTCTGAGAAGAAAGTGCATTTTAGAGCCCCAGAATTGGGATGTTTTTTGAGGCTGGCAGTGTTTGGGAGTTGCTGAGCGAATCACATCTCTCCAGCATTCACTCAGCTCTTCCAGTCTCCTTGGCAATCATCAGCCGTCCATCACTTCCAGTGGGGCATTGAGAAGGGGCTAAGAAGGTTGTGCGAGAAAGGACAAAGTTCCCAAAACATCACAAATGTTGTGATCTTTTCTTACCCCTTAGATTTTTTCCTGGCTCCTGCAAGGAGAAAAGGGAAATTTAAGCCCCTATGCCAACAAAGTGAAGGATAGATGAACTGCATACGGCCAAAATAAGGCACTGCAAAATCCCTGGGCATATGCAAAACTTGGCTGAGAATGGTCGAGGGTTGTTAGTGTTTCCCCCTCTCCCCCACCCTTATTTCCTCTAATTGTAACGTAAAAGAGTGGCAGGGATCCTCTCTAACTGAATATGAGAGTCTATTCTCAGTTTAGGTTGCCAAAAATAAAATTAATTGGCTGAAATGTTCAATTTAATTGTATTACTATGGGAGTAAGTCTTGAAAAAATGAGAGCACTTTCAGATTGTCAAGCTGTTTTTTAAAAAAAATCATGAAAACAACTTTTTTTTTAAAAAAACATCTTTTATTTCTTACTTATTTTTAGGGAAAAAAAGGAAGTCTCTGTGATTTCCCTTTAATTTTAGGTACAGCCCTTCCCTCTGCTGGACACTGACAGCAGAATCAAGCAGATATTGCTCTATCCATGACACTCAGACTGCCATTTCCATCTTTCCCTCACTGCCAGGAGGGCTAAAAGCATCTCTCAGTAATGAAAACAGAGATGTTGTTTTCATCAGAGCAGAGCAGGAGCCCCAGGCACATGCCTATGCATTAATCTGTCCTGGACATCACGTAGCTTTGTCCCTCTTGGCTCTGCAAAGGCAGATACAGCCTTGCGTTTGCCTTTATACAGGAGAACTTCCCTGCAGACACCAAATACTAATTACCATCCCTATTTGCTGACACTGCTGGGTGAATATTACGGTGCAGCCATTGTCAATTTTGTTTTGTTTTGTAAATACTGTTCTAAATTTTGCCTGCTAGTACAACCATAGTGGAGATCAGGCAGTGAATTGGAATCAGGAACATCAGGCAGTGAATTGGTTCCTAATCGCCCATCACTTCCTATTTTAATGAATAAGTTTCTTTTACTCCCTCGATGAGGCGTGAAGAAATGGAGAGCAAACTCATATTATTTTACGTCCCCCGATCTATGAGCTTTAAATCAGTGCTCAGTAACCAGCAGATGTAAGCTCTCACTTGACTACGCCTAGAAACACAATGAAGCACATTCAAATCCCTCCTCATACCAGAACATCGGATACTTAGAAATGGCACAAAATACATAAAATTCTACTGCCACGGGTATGAAAAGGAATTTGAATGCTGCATTCAAGCATCCTCTTGCTTGTTGTTGAAGATCTATAATGTCACTTAACTATTTGAATAAAATTGAAACATTGTGTGTTCAAGGCCCAAGTCAATTCCCATAAAATTCAAATAAAAATTTCCTTTGATTGAAATGGTGGCTGGATAAAGCTTCTAGCCTATGTATGCTTTTTCATTAATATCCAAGTGTTAGAACTACTGGATATATCTGAAATATTCATTTTCTGAGACTGTTTTTAATTCAGTACTTCTGAGATGCACATTTTTGGTCTCAGGGCATATATTTTTTAATAGAGATGTCATATTTCAATAAAAATCCCTCTCAGACAAAACAAGCTAAATGAGTAAATATTCAGTTAACTACACTTTAATACACAATGGCTACACAGCAATAAAATATATTTTTTTATATATGTGTGTATATATATATATATGCAAAAAACCATACACACAGAGAGGTGTCCATAACCAAGGACTTTTTTTCTCTTGGCGATCCAGGGTAATAACGACAAAGCCAAAGCTGGGATAACATACCTCATAAAAAGCAGCAAGACAGATGTCATTAAAGGCACCTGAAATGAGCAGAGCATACAAGTACTAGAGAAGAGGATGAGGTGAGTGTTTATGTAAGTGCAGAGTTGCCCAAGGTGATGTGCACATTGGACATTGCAGATGACCTGTCTGCATGTGCAAATAGCAAAGCTGATGATGTGGAAGTTGATTCTGCAGTTAATACTCAAACCGGATGATGGCATACATAGAATCAATGAGAACCACAACACACTCTTCCCATTCCTGCTTCACCCGCAAGAATGTTATTCTCAGTCTTCCATAAACTATTCCCATTAAGATTTTTCACCAGATGTCTTTTTCTTTTCTTTTTTTTTTTTTATTTTTTTGGTAAATAACAAAGATGGATCCAATATGGATTTATAGCTGGAGCAGGGAGTAAATGCAGGCTGACAGCTTCCCTGTGTTGAACCCAGGTTCAGTCTGGACTTAAGGTTTTGGATTTTGGAAAGCTACACTCACATGCTTGCACATGCGATGAGGTTCAGCTTGCAAGCTGCAAGGAAGCCCACTCTCTGGTGGCTGAGGCATCACACTGGAAAACTCCATGTAAAATTCAGCCTCATAGTGCCGATTTAACTAGAGCAGAATAGCATCCCTTGGAGAGCGGAAATCTTTTTCTGCAGAGGAGCTAAACAGTTCGCTTTAATTCGCGTCTGATTTACTGCAGCTCAGCAGTGAGGACTCCCAGGGCTCAGAAGCAGACGCTACAACCCTGTCTTCGAGCCGCATCCCCGCGGGGTGCCCGCTCGGGGGGCAGCGGCTAAGTACTGCTAATGGCCCGCGTCTCCTCCCCCTTTTGTCTCCACAATGATTTGCTGGCAGTGACCTTTCAAAAGACCATTTTAAAGACAGAGAGAGACACAGGCTTGGGTTTCTGAGGAGGAAGGAAAGAAAGCAGCCTGAAACTATATTCTTTTTCCTTTTTTTCCCCGGAGAGTGAAAAAAAAAAGGCAAGAAGCATTTGCTTACCACCTCGTGCATGACCAAACACACTTAACAAACAGCCTGCCTACCTTTTATGCCTAAGCAGCCTCAGATTCCTTCCTGGGGTGCTGGGTCAGGATCCCCGGAGCACCACAGCTCCTGTGCTGGGCTCGAAGTGTGCTATAAATCTTTGCGCGTGGTGAAAGGGCAGGCTAATGCAATTTCTGAAAGTGGTGACAGAGTTAAGTTGCTCATAGGGACTTAATTCACAGCTGAGAAAAGCAGTAAGGCTCTGCTCACACCTGACACAGGGCAGTGGGAACATTGAGGGGAACACAGATAGATGGAGTTAACCCACGTGCAATTTATGTGGTGTGCCTCTTTCTCATATTGGCTGGTTTAGGTGAATTCTTCCTTTTTGGCTTAGAAGTACTACTGATGCAAAACTTTCTGATTGAGGATGTCGTCTTTGGCATCTGGTGTTTCAGTCGCGGCAAACATGATATAGGTCGTGGGGAAGGGAAACGACTCTGTCTGCAAAGGCCTCATATCATGGCTACTTCATATCATGGCCACGTTCAACCTTGCAACCTTGTCCTCTCTATGTAAAGTCCAAACACGTAGCCTTCATAACAACAAACTTCAGTCATGAATGCAAGCTGGAAAGCGTACCCCAAAACATTGTAATTTTCTGCTAAGGTAGGGGCTGCAGTCATATTCACCATTCTGACAGTCTAATGCTCCTAGGTGTAACTTCCACCTGGACTTCTCAAGGCACTCAGCTGAGATTACAGACCATCTCATCCTAGGTCTGGCAGATACTGTACAAATACAGAACATGTAGACACTTCTAAGTGTATGAAGAGCAGTGCCCAATGGTTCAGTGATGTTACAAAACCAAAAATGTTTTAAAAAGTCTTGCTGCCTCTTTTTGCTGTCCATCCTGGAATGGGCTGCCAGGGAGTGAGCTAACTTGTGGCAACAATTTGAGCATTTGTATCCAAAGTTCCTCTCTGGTGAATGTCAGCGCTGTGCAATGCAGAGACACACGAGCAAGTTTCAAGCACATGCCAGTCCCTCCCATGCAGGACTGCACTGAACTTTGCTGTGCTGAAATATGCTGCGTCCAAGACTCGTGAAACTATCTTTCATACCAGAGAGCAAGAGAACAAATTTCTGTGAAACTATCAGAGTACCAAATAGGCAATTACTGAATCCTGCTCCAAGGAGTGTGTTTGGTGAGGGAATTAGGTGTTAACACTGCTGTCTCTTTCCTTAACACACAGTTCAACCTGGCATGAGGCAGGAGAACCCTCAGTTGCGGGCAGAATAACCTGGAAATCCACTTCTTCCCAGGAGTTTCTCCATTAGCATTGTCCAGTGCAGGTGGTCATCTGGCCAGCACTTAGCTGTGTGCAACGAAAGCGCTGAGCTCTGAGTTACAACAGCTGAGATCCTGGGCTGAAGGCACTACCCTGAGCTCGCTCTCTATTAGGTACCCCTCTTCATGTGCACCAGCTCCGTTTTCTCTTCCTATTTCTCTTGGGGAAGGTGAGAACACTAACCAGGAGATAGATATGTATATGAGGGTCTCTGGGTATATTCTTTTTTCTTTCTTTTTTTCTTTTTTCCCTCCTTTTTCCCCGTGGAAGAGCCGGGTTTCTCCGGGTGCGGCCGGGCCCCAGGTAAGGTCCGTGCTGCCGACAGAGGGAGCCGCGGTCACGGCCGCGCCGCACCGGGCTGGACCGGGCGGGACCGCGGGGCTCGGCCGGGACCGGAGGGGCTGCCCCGGAGACCGCACGGGCGCACAGCGGGGTCCTCACGGTGGACGGGGGAGTTTGGATGCGGAGCAGGGGGATGCGGCTCTGCGGCGGGAGCAGGGGGCGGCGTGGCCGGGGTGCCGCCGGGGTGCCCGGGGCTGGGGCAGGTTTGGGGGGAAAAGGGGTGGTTTTGCAGCAGGGAGGTTGCCGGTGCGGCCCCTAAATATCCTCTTTGGAGAAGAGAGTAGCGAAGTGGCCGTGGCCGGCTGCTGACACGACGTTATTTACCGCAGTCAGAACTAAAACTGGTTGTGAAGGGCTGCAGAAGGAGCTGGAGATGCTGAGTGATTGGGTAATAAAAATGGCAGATGAAATTCAGCGTTGATGAATGCAAAGTAATGCACGCAGAGGAAAACAGCCTTAACTATACATGCAACAGTGATGGACTCTAAATGAGCTATTACCACTCGGAAGACAGATCAGAATCATTACGTATAATTCTTCAGAAACATCAGCTCAAAGCTAGCAGCGGTCAAAAAGACAAATGGAATATTAGAAATAATTAGGAGAGAAATAGAGAAGAAGATAAAAGACATTCTTTTTGCTACTGTGTAAATGCATGCTGTGCCCGGATCTTGAATGCTATATGCAGTGAAGGTTGGCTAGGTTGGCTAGAGGAATAATTCCACCAGAAAATGTGAGCATGGAATGATTATTCACTGTTTCTGATAATACAAAAACCATGGCATCAAGTATGTTAGACAGTAGTTTTCTAGGAAATACTAGATCATCAACAACACTAGATGGTTGTGCTATGGAACTCTTTGCTGCAGGAATTGTAAATGCTCTAAGTGTAACAAAGTTTAAAAAAAAACAGAAAAAATAAATAAAAGTGTGGGCAGAACAAAGGTTTGTTTTTGGAGTCATCTGTAGGCAACTAAATCTTAGGAAATAATATAGTTTCTGCTACATTATTTCCTGCTAAAAAGTCCCTCTCTCTCTTCCTCCTTCCCTTCCTCCCTTCTTTCCTTTCTTCCTTCCCTCCCTTTATTTCTTAGCCTGCGCAGAAGTTTGCTTTGAACTATTGTCATTATGCTAAGGCTACAAAGAAAATTAATGGCAGAATTCATTGGTTTAAAGAATAGGGAAATCAGTTCTGCCTCCAGGTGGGTCATGTCTTACTGTGCAAGGTGTTGCATTGATTGAAATGAGACTCCTGGCACAGCATGAGCAGCTTATAACAGAAGCTACCCAAAAAGTAACAGTGACTGAGAGTGGAATTCATTTCTCCTGTCTTCAGCTGGAGCTAAAGAACTAGGTACTTTAGGCAACCAAGGTGCTTCTTTCTGTCACAGTATTCCATGGTTCCTCTGACAGAGGAAAGGACACTCTATATATGTATATATACACATACATATATGAATACATACATATATATAATGTTTCCAGGAGAAAAGCAACCAACCCAAACACAGAGAGCATAAGTGACCTTGCCTTCTTTTCCATGTGTGTAACAGGAAATGAAGGTGAGGAGGTGTGGACATCTTGGAGTAAAGACAAGAGCAGAGAATCTAATTTCCCTGTGGAAATTAAGAGGTGACACTGCTTGTCTTTGGGTTGTAGCAGAGTATCCATGCTTTTCAGGTGTCCCAGAGATGAGGAGTGAGCAAAAATCATAAGTATTTCTGTTAGAGACAAAAATATTTCAATTCAATGCATGATTATTGAATAAGAAACACCCTTCAGGGCACTAATGAACTGTTGCAGAGACTTAACTGTTCTACTTAAACAAGGCTTCCTCCCCTTCTATGGGAGAAGGCATTTCTACCAGTGGGGAAACACTACTGCTCAGAACTGGGTCCTAACTGCTGGAGCAAGCACGATTTAGATTAACAGTAAGCAAAACCAAAGCAGAGTGTTGCAGAATACTGTAAGAAAGAATGCTTCAAGCTGTACATCTTTGCATCTAGTATGTTTGTTACTGAAACAATAAAAAAAAAAAAGGATGACAAAATTTAAAAAACCTGAATAACTTCAAGATTTAGGAATACTTCTCTCCAGATTGCAAGCCTTGTTTAGCCTATTTTTTAAAATGACAATTTCTTTTGTTTCCTGGGGAAAAGAAATATGCATATACATTATACACATGTCTGTAAGAAGAGAAAAACAAAGAGCTGATCATCTTGTCAGAAGTGGGTACAGAGGGCCTGTCTGTCAGCTGGTTTCTTTGGTATACACAATTAATTCATATTAATTACCATGTATTGCAGTGGTGCTTAGCAGCTGCCACTGAAATTTAAGCTCCCTTCTGCTGTATCTCTGCAAACACTAGGGGCTAGTGCCAGCCTTGAAGCCATCCGTGCTTAACAAGCCAAGAGAAGCCATGGCAAGGAAGAGGAGACATGTCTTCCCCATTTAATCTCTGCCCACCCTCCTGATTTATAAAGGAACATCCACCCAAAGCAAAGCTTGTCTAGAAATCCTCAACCAAGCTAATGCCTTGAAATGGCCCCGGGGCAGTACTGTGAGAGATCCTAAAACAAGCACAGGACACAGAGCTGTGCTGTAGATAGGGTGCTGTGCCTACGGTGGAGTCTCTCCTCTGACCAAGGCCAGGATGGGACTTGCTGATGTGGCTTCCCCTTCCGCAGCATCGCCGTGACGCACTGGCAGAAGGGCCACCACCATCCTACCTTGAGTGACAAACACATATAGGGAACCGCCCAGCAAAGGGCATAAACAACGGCACTAAAATCCCATGCAAACCTTCCTAAGTCTTCCAGATGAAGGTCTCACAGTCCAGCATGTCTTAAGATCAAGTAGTTGCGTGTAGTCCTGTACCACCTACTGCACTGTGCATGTCACATCATCTCTGGGAAGAAATAATACATTTTGCGGTGTAACTTAGTTTGGGCTATGCCTATTGTTTCAGTGTGTTTTCTGGGGATTGCCTCTTTTTTTTGTTTAAAATAATTCTTTTGAAAAAAAAAGCCTGAAAGCTGCCATTAGCACTCAGTGTTATTTCAATATGAAGGCAACACATGCGTTAAAAATGAATAGGTAGATTAGGTATTTAACATTCAGTTGGAGTACCGGTGCAGTCTGAGGGCATGAACTGTAGCCAAGAATATATGGATTCTTGAAACTGTTTCCTGTGCTAAATCTCAGCATCAGCCTGTCCATGAGTAATGAGGAGAAGGATGATGTAAAATAACTGTATTGTTCAAATAGTGTCACCTCTCTCTCCCCAACATTTTCTTAAGAAATACCTTACAAACCTTCATAAGGCACCTGGCCATCTTTCTCAATCTTTCTTTTTTCCTCATCCTGATAGAATCAATGTTCTATATTACTCCTTAGATTCAAGAGATTATGGCAATCTTCTGTGTTTTTTCATTAGTTGAGCTCATTCTGTGCAAAAGCTGTTTAAGATTCATGAGTGATTTTGCCTCTGCAAAGAATAGGAACACAGCTGAGGAAAAAAAAAAAAAAAAGAAAAAAGAGGTGGAGGGAGAGATTTCTGATATTCCACTCTGGCCACAGGCTGCTGATGAGAAATGTGTACACAATTAACTCAGAGCTAAGTGCAACAAATACAATTTCCTCCTGCAGCACACGAAGTGTGCTCACATGAAGTGAGCTTAGTTTGCTGCATCCAAACCATGTACATCCTCCCTCTTGTGCAGACTGATGTTACGCAGGCAGACTCTTGCCTTGCTATGTGTCTGCAGAGCCATAGGTTCCCAGCAATTACCGTCTATTTTCCCCAAGCTTGGAGCCTTGAGGTCTATAGTTTCTGCAGAGGGATCACATTGTTTCAGGCCAAAGCTTCTTATCTTCTCACACTGGCAGATCTGTAGACAGGGCAAATCAGATTCTGCTTTCCACCCTGAGAAAGTGAAGAGCGATAAGGGCGGACATGGGCTTGGATATTTCCTAGGACCTGTGTCTTTCTGTCATTCTCACCTGCAGTGGATGTATGGATCATTTTAGCTAAGCAGCTGTAGGTTCGTTGCCATAAGGGAGAAAGGCAGACATAACAACAGGATCCCTGCTCCAGTGGGTTTATCATGCTTCAAGCAGCTCAGTAAGAGCAGTCTGAAGCAGTGCAGCACGGTGGCTTTGTGGATTCTCATTCTCCAGACAACTAAGGCATCTGGTGTGAACATCACATATATCCTGGACTGGCCAGAAGGATGCTGTGTACTGTCATTTTTTCCATGCTGGATTCTGTTTGTCAAAAGTGTTTGCAAATAACACCAAGCTCCCTTCCCTCCTTGCTTTCCGATCCTGTTTCCGCAATGTACTTGGCACAGGCATGTAACATTAAACTTGAGATTGTCTGAATCATTACCTTCGGGCATATGGTTAGGCCATGTGCTTCAATATACTTTCTTGGTTCAGGGCCTTAGCTCCCTGCAGTCACCAAGTGAGCAAACCTGATGCGAAGGCAGTGCCAACTCTGAGCGGCTAGGCAACAGCACTGGCACATTGTATTGATGCTATCTTCTTCATTAAGAAAGATGATTTGAATATCATTATTTCTTGAAAGGCATCCAGACTGTGAAAAGATTCAGACACTGTTGATCAAGTTACCATGGATTTCTTTTGAGACATTCAAGCTATTAAGAGCAAGGATGTTTTGTCTGAAATGCTATACAGAAACCTATTGATAGAAATAATCACTTGCTAGCTCTTACCTTTCTATTTTTTTGTGGATGAGTAGAAGTTTACCGTGTTCCTAATTACATTGAATTAGAAGAATTTGTCTTAGCTAATCTTACTATTCTGAATGTGAATGTTTTCTGGAAAGGGAATGGCAGAAGATACTTCAAACAGCAAGTCCATAAGGAAAGGTTCTGAAGATGGACAGGCTTGAGCCATAAAGCAGAAGGGATACAATAATTGTCCTTCATACAGCTGCTTAAATTTTCTCTACCTGCACAAAGGTAATCAATAACATTATACACAGACAGTAGTACATCTTCATCTGAGAACATAATGTATTGGAACTGCTTAAAGAACCACTCACAATTTCATATAATGGGGACAGATGCCTTTGAGGCATCTGGGAACGAGCAGGCTCTATCAGTCACAAAAAGATAATTTCTATCTAATCCCACTCCAGAAAGTTCCCCAGATGACCTCTGCAACGCAACTGTGACTATAAAAAAAAAAAAAAAAAACCCCACACCAACCCTTCCTGCTACTAAATTAAAGAGAACAAGGAATTGATCTCAAAAATGTGTGGGGGTTTTTGTTCTCATTTACAGAAAGATCTTTTTACACCTTATTGCTAATGTAAACTTGAGCTTGTTGTGTCCACAGTCTAAAGGAATGCTAGAGGAGGCAGCTACTCCTGCAACGTTCACTGCAATCCTATTGACCTTCTTTCCTTTCTCTGGTGGCAAGGATAAATGTACAAAAAGAATATTTGCTTCCATCTTAACATCCTTTCCCATTGTCAGGGGAGTAGAAATAAGAGTCAAAGTTTTACCTTCACCCTGCCTTCCCCAGGCTTACAAGAAATGACTGCCTGGTAACACAGTTGCAGATTCCCTCTCTGAAGATGTCTGGAGTTTCAAAATTGTTTAAATCCTTCTGTGGGTTATGAGAAAAGTTAGCGCAAATATCTCCTCTTTAATTTCTAATCCAGAGGACTCCAAAGTGCCGAAACTGAGACAAGCCCAGATCACGTTTGCAATGTGCATTTACATCACAAATGTAAATGTACCATTCTCTGCGGCAGAATACAGACACTTAACGGATTCTAACACAACTGCTAATTGGCTGGGGCAGGACAGCAAGTTACCAAAAATCTAAGAGTAATTCTGTGACAGATCCTCACTCCTCCTCTTCGTATACTAGGCAAGGATCCATAAGCTCATTGACATTCCTTGGGAATCCAACAACTGCAGAGGACAAACCAAGGAGGAGAAAGAAGTGTCACATTACTGTATGTCACAAAGGAGACTTGCAGATTCATTGTTTAATCTCTTCTGTTCCCCCTAGGACTTGGGGAGGATTATGACCTGTCCTCACTGAAAGCAAGGTGACTTCTTAGTTAAGCACGTGATGGGTTATTCCCTGACTACACTCCATGCTACACACCAGTTTTCAGTCTGGTCTCTTGATTCGAATGGCAGTTCTCAACCTCTCTGCAGCTGAGCTCCACTTGAGGAAGTTGCCTCATGTGACACTGACTCAGCCCCCAGAAGACGAGGTCACTATTTCACATATCACTATTCAACACGTGTTATCAGCAAACATTCCACGGTGGCATTTTCAAACAGCTGAGGTTACGAAAAAGGAACGAGAGAGGAATGTCTGCCCAAACTGTCTCCTATACAAGAAAGACTACAAGATTTTTGCTTATGTTCCCTGATTGAGAAGTTTAAATATTGCTTCCCTAAATCAATGACCTTGTGCTGCAGAAGCACTGGGTATCCTGTGTGTGACAACCAGGTAGCAATTCCACACTTCCTGGGGTGGAAATATCTCCGCACATGCAAAGAGCTGGACACTTACTGACTACATCACAACTGCTAGATGTGTCTCTCACAAGCAGTAAATCCATTTCTTTCTCAAATGATCGTGTTAAACAATTTTTTTTTTTTAAAAATCCTAGGAAAAGTATGAAATGAATAATGATCTCAAAAACTACCTCCACAGCATTTCCAGGCAGAAAAATATCATATGTGTTCCAAGTGATGTGGTGAATAGCAACTGTACATGAGTTGTTTACTTGCAATCATGAGAGCATGGGAAAACCTGGATAGTCCGAAATTCGTGAGACCAGCACGTCAGACGTACAGGAGTGACCAGAGTACGTCCTGCCTCACTTTTTACAGGAGTACAAAAGAACTTAGACCTGAACTGGCTCTTTGCCATGGCTTTTCACGTGAGCGTTCTAGTCCTCCTCTTCACCTCCTATGCTGGCCATTCATCCTTTGCCTCTCTGCTGTGAAACTGCTGCTTCCCATCCTCTGAGGGTTGAGGTCACTACCACCACCTCATATTTAAACTGATTAAACCAACCCGGATGATGTTACTTGGCACAAATGAAGCAGTGCTGACACAAACTGCTGTGCTGGCGGGTTCATAAGGGTGCCTAATGCTAGGGGAGGGAAGAGGCAGGAAAAGGAGGACAGAGGAGGACAGGGGACACAACAGATGAGCAGCTGCAGTGGTAGCATCCAGCAGCACAGCTGGATCTGAAAGAGCATGTTTGTCCACAGCCCCTGAAAGCAATTAAACTGGAGCCTTGAGCAGTCTGGTCCATCTGAGCACCACTTGTTTTGTTAATTAAGTAGGAACTTGGATACTTGTCCTTTTTTTTTTTTTTTTCCCAGATTGTAACATTCATGGGGTTTTTATGCATTATGTAAGATTTATTACTGGTAGCAGATCCTCCATTAAACTCTGCATATCAAATGAGAAGACTATGATACCTATTTCTAAGCAATTTCTAAAACAAGGTAGTGGGAAGTTCTGCTGCAAATTCCATCAGCCCACAAGGTGTCTTTTGTTCTGAACTGAAGTGTCTAAATTAAGAATGACATGAAATTTCTGAAGGATTCAGTTTTGGAACCTTTTTTTTCCCTGCTAGTTTCCACACTAATCTTTCCTTTCCTAATGTACTGTGTCACTACTGTATTTAGGAATATACATGTCAGAGCATCCTGGGACTGTGTGAAGTGCAACAACCTAAGAGAACGCTTGTACACATATTGAGTGGTACTGTACTGAGTTGTTTCTTTGCTACCTAAGTGCATAGTCACTCAGTTTTGTCAAGTTCGTAGAATTATGTACTTTTTATATTGTTTTACATAGGACAATTCATAGCACTAGAAAGTATTGGTTTGGCCAGGGAAACAGGACTGCAGAAAACACGACATCACCAAAATCTTCATATCTTTATCACATTTCTTATACACCATCCTGGATGGAATTACCTCAGTTACTTCAATGGAAATGGTTTGGCTAAGCTTAAGCCAAAAATCTTTTTGCTCTAATCTAATAGTAAAACTGCACCATTTTGACTTTCAATATTAAAAATTTACCTCAGCATGCCATGCAAAATTGAATGATGTAGCCAAAATGACACTCTTTATCCTCTGCCAGTTTATCTGCAGCCATGGTCATACTGTCCAAGCTGGAGTGGGAGAACCCGTCCCAGAAGGGATCACGCAGATCTTCTTCTAGAGCTTCAACCTCGGCAAATGAGGTAGTTTTTACCCAGCCCTCCCAGTTATCCTCGTGTGAAGCTTTGCTGGAGTGCAGTTTAGCAGCCACCTAGAAACCATGTCGTAAGAGGGGGTCGAGACCCATTGAAGCCTTGGCCATGCAGAGAAATCCATCCTCCAGTCACCTCCAATGCCTGCTACCGTTTCTCTCCTCCCCCAAATGTAAAGCAAAAGGGTCAGTGCTATGCATACTTTTCAAAATTAAAAATGGCCAATGTTATCTAGAATTTTAGCATTACAAGCCATTTTTATCATTTACAATGCAGCTATTGTAAATTATTTAATTGTATGGCACCTCTTTGCCCCTCACAGCAAGTGCATAACATTTATTAGCTTCAAAAGGAGTTATGTGCACATAACTATGCAAGAAATGAACATACCCCTTTGATTACAATAAGGTTATAAGCAGCAGGAGTCCATTATGATTAGCAGTAACACGAAAAATTTTCCATAAATCATAAGTATTGCTATAATTTCCATTTCTCCTTATCCTTTTTCTCTGTGTGCATCTACAAATTTATATTTTTGTTCTAATTCAGGCACTTTTCAATCGTCTGAAAGGCTATTTTTCTTTGTAACCTGAAACAAATTTGCTGAATCTTTTTAATTTCCAAAGGATCAATTATACCAAAAGAAAGGAGGAAAAAAAAAAACCATAAACAACAAACTTTCCGCTTCTCTACCCTAGGGCTAGATCTGACTTAAACGCTTGTTTGCATCCTTGCAAAGTCTGCCACGTCTCCCTATTCCCAAATGGGAGCACAAGTACAATTAGTACCATCTCAGCCACTGCAGAGTGGTACAAGGACTGGAGGGGAGCAAGGAGATGCTGCAGGCGGCAGTACTACCGCAGTGTCTGCCTAGAGTGGTACTGTGAGACTTTGTTTGTGAACCTCTGTTCTAAAAATACATATACTTTTTTTCTGACACTTTATTGTTTAGCAGAGATTCTAGGAGGCTGTTGTTTGTTGGTGTAAGCTAAAGATGCAGATCTCATGCAGAAAGGATCGCAGATCTCTAATTTCTGTGAAAGCTGTGGGACCATTGGAAGAAACGTGAAATGGTTCTGAGATGAGGGTGGCTCCGGAGGCTGTTTCCTTTAGATATCACTTAATATCATTTATTATATGGAGGTAGGACTAGGCAGACTGCTACTCTACTGTGTCAGCTCCTGTATTTCACACTCATCTGCATAAAATCACAATTCAGGCCAGTGCATATGCTGTGCAAACGGCCAAGAATTATGTCCTCCTTTGACATTATAGAAGACATTTATGCTGGGAGAGCAGGGAATTAAAAATCAACAGAGAAAACCTTTGGCACTTCAGGTAGAGTTATGTGTTTCAAAAAAAGGGAGTAGCATTTCTTTCCTGATGTGCAAAGCAAATGTGGAAGACAAGCTGTGTTTCCCAGGACCAGATTCAGAATTATTTCCTATAGTACTAGAGTACTGAACAGCCATTAGAAAGGACTATTTTTTCTTTTTCTTTTTTTTCATGGCTGCTTTGATTCCAGTTCAGAAAGTGTATCCGACAGAACAGCCAGAGTCTGTGGGAGGTTCTGCAAAGTGGCCGTCCCACGTTTCTGGAGAATGGAGCCTTCCTATGGAGTAGATCTGCTATCACAAGGAATTGCAGTATACCTGTCATTAAAAATAATCACAAGAATCCCTCAGAATGCTACTTAGTTCTATAAGCAAGTAACAAGGGTAACATCAGCATGGAATGAGGAGCTAAATCACATCATCTACACATTCTCCCTTGGGATACCAAAGACAGCCAAATCTTACTGTCATTTACCGTGGCTGGGATGTGTAATCCACACAATTGTGCAACCAGCAAGTTTCTGCACATTGCTGCCATTTTTTGCTGAATATCTTATCAACCCAAGCATTCTCCATAATATCGACGCCTTCCATTCAACTGTCAGGAGTGCTTTCACTGAGCTAAGTGGGTGTTAGATTCTAAGTCTTGTGACTGAAGAAGGTAAGTTAACTGGAATATTGGTGTGTGGAAAAAAACCAAAAGATTTCTTTCAAAATCATGGGGTTTGTTGGGAAGATGAATATTTGCTTTTGCGCAGGGAGGGGAGGTGGGGGGATGTTCTTCATGAGAAAGTAACTTTACTTTTGGAGCTGAAGGAAATGGCTTTTCCTATTGAAGATAAAAGGGTTGACCTGCTATAGAAGCTTTTGCGCACAAAAGAGAACTAAGCCCAAGCTGAAGAATATGGTTAGAGATGATGGGAATCTCCCGGTTAGTGTTAGTAGAAGGCAAGAACAATTCTTTAATCACCATATTTAGAACTCTTGCAGCATTATAGCAAAATGATTCCATTCTAAAACCAAGTAAGCCAATGCCTTATCAATTCTCTCAACACCAGCAAACGCTAATACCTTAATGCTTCCTGTGCTTAAGTTTTCAAAAGTGAAAAGTAGGAACAAATTCTTATCATGTTGCTTTATATTTTGTTATTTTATTCCTCCTAGAAGTCTTCAAAGCCTGGAATCAAAGTCCTAGATGCAAAACAATATGTTATTTGTGTATTTATAAAACTATATTAGTGAGTGACAAATAACACTGTTTTCTTCAAATGGCAACATGTTTTTCTTTATTATACTGTATTTTTCAATAGTCCTAGCCCATGAAACATCCAACTTCTAGGCTGAAATTTGCCGTGTTTCATGAACAGTTCTCAAAAGTTTACAAGTAAAATATTTAGTCTACTTTCAAGGGACAGTAAGAAGCAGAATACATTTCTCCTGTTATCTCTTACGACCCTTTTCAGCAACTGTTATTGCCAAAATGGCTGACATTTCAAAATAGTGATTTGGCATGGAAATAGCTCTGCCCAAGTTGTAGTGCCCGTCTTTATTGTGAAGGAAATTGATTTTTATTTGACTGAGTTATGAATTTTTGAAAATCTCATACCAGCCATGCACTATAAAAGGATTTTTTTTTTCTTACTAACCCTGGTCTTGGAGTGTTTAACTTTATATGCTCTGAGCAGTTCCAAGAACTTCAGCAGGATGACCACAATATACACAGGTTTTATGAGCAGCAACTCTTTATAAAGTAGGGTTACACGCATGTTTTTAATACTGCATATACCCTGTACCTAATTTCAGTGCATAATGAAGTGGCTGCATTCCAAATGTCTCTAAGAAGCTGAAACAAGATTGAAGTACCCAAATTCCAGGCAAAAGAAGCCCTTTTCCTAAGGTATTTAGTACATTTGTCCCTCCTGTTATGATCAACAAAAAAATATCCAGGGCAGGGAAGAAAAATACCTCTGGATTTTATTTTGATCTCTTTTCAATTCCGTCTGTGTCCATAGCCTCTACAGTGCTGGGAGTGCAATCTAAAAGGTGGCAACTGGAAAGCTATAGTTTAGGATACAGGCTGGCATCACTAAGCAGCCATCCCTCTTCTTGTTCCTGAGGAAGCATTTGGCAGCTGATCAAAGAATGAACATTTTCCATTCCTACTCTGAAGCTGAAATGAGGAGCTTTTGGCAAGCCTGGTTAAAACACTAGCAAAAGGATTCAATCCCATGGCTATGGTGGTAAAGATAAAGGTGATATGGAAGCTACTTTCCACAGGGAAAAGGCTGGAAAAGTTCTTTCTACTGGGCATTGCCTTCCAGTTTCTGCACAACTTTACATGTGTCTGCAAAAGGAGATTGATACAATAACCATAACTTTCTAGCAACAGATAACCAGATAACAATGACCATAACTTTCTAGCAACAGATAGAGGTAGATAGAGAGCAAGGATTTGCTTGACAGAGTAGAACTAGAGAGCTTTTAAATGACTTTAATATGTATTTCTCACTAACAGCTCTAGAAGCACGTCAAAGGGGTCAGCAGGGCCCTGCCATTCACTCAGGCAAAGTGATTTATAACAAAGGAAATGGGTATGGTCTGTGTACGTGCTCCATTCTCTAGTTGTTCCTGCACCAATGGCAGTTTTGCCTAAACCTCACGGCGTCCTCTGAGCTAGCCATTAGCCATCTGGGTATGTCCACAGCGCAGCAGTGCGCGGAGATGCAAGCTCCAGTCTGAAGGCATTGCAGTCATATTAATGTGACCAAGCTAATAAGCTCTGCCTCGGGGAACCATTATCTAATGTTTCAACAACTGTTTAGGGTAAAATGCCAAAGCCAGATATTCTCCCTCTCCCACGAATGCTATAATCACTGGAACAGCGAATAACAGTCCCTCGTAACAGTTCCTCTTAGTCCCTCTTGCTGTCTGTTCTGATGACCAGCCACTCTTCTATGCACCATGGCCCAGGCTGGAGGTGCAATGGGAAAGCCTTACTATGGACAGGTTGTTAAGAAACTCACCTGAGTGGTGGGACGGACAGATATGAATTTGTCCTCTGTACTGAGGGGGGAAGCAAACAGATGTTTTCTATTAGGAAAGGCATGCTTTAAACCTACCACTAAATATGGGCAAACTTCCCATCTTCTCTATACTTGGAAAGAAGGCATGGGAACATCTTTCTGTAATCTGTAAACTTCATGGGCCCTTAGCACCACATCTAGATGCTAGTCTGAGAATTTGAGCCTAAAAATCAGCATTGCAATTGGTGTGTCTTCTCCCTCTTCTGTCTTGTAGGGACCCTACAGCTACATGGCAGAGACATCTATGTATTGTCCCCTCTGTGGCTGACATGAGGAAGGGTTGTAGAAAACTGTCATTAAACGTGCAAAAGCAACACTGACGTATGAAGGGAGGAGGGAGATGGGTGGGAGTCTGTGCAGATGGAGTAGGTACTCGATGTGACTGAGAAAATGAGGCACACTTCTCATGGTTTGGAAGTGGACATGCATGATCTGTCTCTCAGCACTTAAGCACAAACAAGAGGGTGCTCCATTACAGCATGTTGACTCTCAACTTGAAGTAGGGAAAGTATTAAACCATTTCCTCCTTGTTAAAGGGCTGTCAAAGGGCTTGTGGATAACAAAGCCAGTTTATCTGAACAAAGAGGCAATTGTGTATCGCATACATATCATTTTATCCAGGAGCTACGATGACTCAAGCTTCCTATCTTGCAGCTGATGGCATCATTAGAAGGTTTCTACCCTGAATTAGAACAGGAACCCTTGAAGGAATAATGGCCTCATGATTCATAGCCTCTTGTTATTTATTTGCTCTATAAATTACTTAATCCTACTGTGCAGTGCTCAGGGTGAGGCTGAGTGTCAGGCAGGGGCTGCCAATAAGCATTAAGGCCTGGGATGGTGGCCTGGCAGAGGCCCAGACAAGGAAACATGCAGGGCAGACTCTTTGAGGGAAGACCTAAACACGTTTGCAGGTTTGCCTGGTGCTGGAGAGCTTACTACCTGTGACTTTGCTGGATTACGTACGTTTTCCACAAACTTTGAAGAATGGTGAGATGTGTTGGCCTCACTCCAGTTGAATTTAATCACTCAAAGCTCCTCTAATATTTCCTAGGCTCAGTGGGTTGTAGAAAACTGTCATTAAACATGCAAAAGCAACACTGACGTTTACTCTGCGAGGAAGGAGAGAACATATGGAGCGAGCCCACGCTTTGTGCACTGCAGCACTTCAGAGACTGGATTAGCATCTCTTTTTGTGCCGTTGCTAGTCTGGCCTGGAAGGTTTGTTAATTGACTGCTGTTGTTAACATATCCTTGTGATATACTGATTGCAGCTGCAAGTAAGATCCTTACACAGCTTTAAAACTTCTGATGCCTGATTTCTAGTGACTTGCAGTGGGTTACCACCAATAGTCAGATATTGGCATCACAAGTTCGGTCATACCTGTTACCAAGATATTTACACTATTGATGCCTCTTTATTTTTTCATCACCTCACCCTCTCCTGCCTCCCATCAGCACTCAATGATCATGTAATAGAGTATTTGGCTTCGTGACTTTACTCCATGCCATATAACTGGCATCAAAAGATAAATATCACCCACAAAAGCTCTGGAAATAATAGAATTTTTCAGTGAAAAATTGTATTTTCAAATACGCTTCACAGCTTTTACATGGCAATAACCACTTCTCAGAATGCCCTTCTGAGTGAAATGGAAGTAGCTTTCTTTAACCCCAGTTCTTTTACATTTGCAGCTTGATATTTCCTACATGAAAAATACTGAAGTGAGAAGTAGTAAATAATCATTCTCCGCTAGAGGGAAATACTGCAATGAGTATTTTGGAATCAGTGCTAAAGGTCTGTTCTGCACAATAAAAGAAAAAAGATGGAAGGCGAACAGAGCCAGTTGTAATCGGCTTAAGGATTTTGCAGTTCTTTCACTCTCTCTTTGTGTAATATATATATGTGCATATATATATGTATACAGGTGTGTATATTTCATGTACTGAAACCCTTTCATAGCTCCACCCAAGCCCTTCTGACACCAGAGGAAAAAAAGAAAAGTGAGCTCTGGACATCTTGATAGTTTGGAAAACTATATGGAAAACTATATGGAAAACTATAAGATTGCAATATCTTATGCAGCTCTCCCAGGGCTGATGGAAATGATCCAAGGATAGTGGCAGGCTTTAGGGTGAGCTCCAGAACTGTATTTCATGTTCAAATAAAATTGGCCCTGTATGGCTTAGGCTTTCTCTGCATGTATAAGCTGTGCTCCTTGGGTGTGCAATTCCCTTATTCAGCACTCATTTCCAGAGTGCAAAAAATTAAGTTTATTTCTCTGACAGCTGACCTAGAAACTCAGGGTCATGTTCTCCTGCTTCTTGGTGGAGAATTATATCACATCCGTTACTATAGCATTTTTTAATGTCAAAAAGATCAGTAAGTCCTATATAGAGTTCATGAGACCTCTGGCAGTTTCCTTTTCTTGGGTCAATACTCTGCATGGAAGGCAGTTCTGTTGGGAGGAGGAGGGAATGACTGGACGAGATGGAAAAAAATAATGCTTCTTTTTGTATGGTTAACCTCACTGATGGCAGCAAAGTTCTCTCAAAGACAGGCCTGGCTATATTCCTTAGAGAACCCCCCAGACAAGAAGTGCACTTGCTTCCCACTTGAATCATTTCCACAGCGTCTTTCCCTTTGATTAGAGCTGTTTTGTCATCGGTTTTCACACACATTGGCTCACAGGAGCCAGGCTGTCACCAGAGGTCAGAGATTGAAATTTGGTCTTTCACGGAGCAGGGATTCAGTGTTTCAGCTGCTTTGAAAAACGAGACTTTGAATTGATGTCAGAGGCTATCTGCAAGCTAGGGAAGGGACTAGAGCAGAGGCTTCTCACGCTTGGTACCGCTTCAGCCATACAGACAGCAGCATTTCACCTCAGCTGGAATTGAGTGGCATCCTTTAACTGAGGTTCAGATATGGTTGCTTACAATAATCCAGGCTGATGCTGACAAGTGTATAGATTGTAGTAGCCGTGTCCCACCCCTGGGAAGAAGAGATAAAGGTTGTTTGCCAGTTGAAGGTGAAAAAAGGCCCTTTTAGAAATTAATGTGAGCTGGTTTTCCAGGTTTAGTGAGGAATCTGAAAGGACTCTAGAGTTTTGCACTGTTCTTGATAGATAGGCTTCCTCAAGAGACCTGCCCCCACTCAAAGCGCTTTTGGCCCTGAAATGCCAGCAGGAGGGGTATTTTACTACAAAGCTGTAGCAGTTCAGTGAAACCTGTTTCCAGACTGGCCTGGACTCTGCAGGTTACAAATGCTCCACCAGTGGTGGAGGATATATTACCTGTGAGGCAGTGTGTATGTGGGCTGGATATAAAAAGAAGAAGTACTTGGGTAAATGGAGAACAGGAGAGGTGGTAAGACAGACTCTAGAGCCTTGGGCTGCCTCACTGTTCGATCTCCTCATGAGTTAACTGCTTCTAGGCATGGAGAAGGCATAGCAAATGGCAAGCATTTATATGCTGTCCACATGACTCACACTCAACAGGTGATCTCTATTTAAAAGGGTCTATTTAAGAGCCCTCCGTCCATACACTGAGTGGGGGTTTTGGATGCAGTCCTGGGTATCAGGAGACCTAGGAGTGGAAAAGGCAACACAGACATGGTGCTTCAATAAGGCCAACCTCTTATAAAAGGGGCTGCAAAGGCTCAATGAGAAGATATTTTTCTTATTATAACCATTGCAGGGAACGCTGCCTGGGACCTCATCTTTGGGTCTACATGTAGCTCTAGCTCCAGTAGAGATGGCCTTGCAGGGAAAGCACCTTGGGTGGTCCACGAGCAGGAAGCAGAGAGTGGCAGGTTTCATTTTGCCTCAAGGAGAGAATAGAGATCAGAAGCAGCAAAAAGCTGGGCATCCGAGCCCTCTTCCCAGCAATGACTGCAAAAAAGCCAGTAGAATCAGGGGTGAAATTGAGAGAGAGCAGTTATTGTTACGGAGTCGAGGTTCTCTGTGCAGGTGCTGAGGAGAAATGGGTGTGAGAAGAGTACAAAATGTCTCTGATACCTGATACAACACAGGCCACAGATTTTCAGTTGGAGCACCCGTATGGCGTCTGGCATCTCATATTGAAAGCCTTTCTTACAGAAAGGCATTCAACCTCTCTACAGAGACGGAGATTTCATCATTTACCTGGGTATTTTGTTCCAGTGATTAATCATGTGTGCTCCTAAGAAACTGTGCCCTGTTACTATGTCGGATTTTCTAGGTTTCACCTTCTGGTAAATAGTTCTTGTTATGTCTCTCTCTGCTAGATTAAAGATCTCTTTTGTAGCCAGTATTTTCTCCCCATGTGGGTAATTATACCCGGTAGCCACGCCGCTTCTCAATCTTATTTTTGATTAACTAAAACAGATTGAGTTCCTTAAGTCTCTCAGTGAAAGGCAGCAGGCCTTTTGTTGTTTTCTGACTCCCAGTCCTTGATTTGCATTTTCTGCCTGTTCTCTCCATCCTGTCCAGTTTTGCTAGATCTTTGTAAAAAATGGGTGCCAGAATAGGACTCTGTTCTTCTGTCAACAGTGCTTATTGGGGGCATTAGCCATGCCAGAACTTGTTATTTTTACAATTTTTAGAGTAAACTCTAGAGTATGCTATTATGCCTTTTCTTCCTCTCCTTTTTCTTTAAAGATCTGAACTCTGAAAACCTGCAAATAATGAGAGGGAGCCACCAACTATCACAAGGGCAGCATTTCAGCTCAGATCTGCTCCAGGCTGGGCTTCCACGTCTTTTGAGTTCCTCTCCACATTGGGCATGGTTTTCTGAAAAACTGCTGCCCTGCCACAGGGCAAGGATTGCTACAGGGTAGGGCACCCTGCTCCCCAGTACCACAAGGACTCAGCAAGAAGTGTGGGAATGATTGCCTTGCCTGGAGCAGATGTCTTTCTCCCATGAGGAAAGCATGGGCTTCCTCATTCAGAACTGTATTTCTACATTTAGATCTATACTACCCATATAACACATGGGAGATAAAGTCTTTTCTGTATATGACTCACTATCCCTTTGCAGCTCTGTTCCATGTACTGCATTTGCTGTGCTTGCCCCAAGCAGGTCATGTTCAGCTCTTTGCTATGACTCTCAGGACTTCTGGTGGTTCATTCTGCTGCTGACACTGAGATTTTATGAATGTCACAGATCAATTGTGACCCCTGTCACAGGGTCAGCTTCTTTTAAGGGGGGGGCATTCTTTACTTAAAACAGTCCAGAAGTCCAGATTACTATTTTCTTAACTCTCAATAATTTAGGCTTCAAATGCTGAGATGAAATTATTGAAACATCAGAGAAAAAGTGAATTTATTCCACAATTAACCAGAGTAACTTGAATCCATTAAGCATTTCCTATTCTAGATTCATTTGTAATACATAAGGTACCATAATATTGCTTTCATTAATACACTAGCATCAAAGGGAGAAGGTGTCTAGGTACAGCTGAGCTGCTGTTGCAGAGACAGCATTATTTTTAAGACAGCATTATTTTTAAGCCTTTGGAGCACTATATTGAAAGATTTTCATGTTACCCTAAACCAAGAGACTTATACTGTAGTATGAAATTACAGGCAGCATAGAGGATGTACTTCAGGTAAACCTAATCTACAGCAACAATCACCTAATCACTGGTATAATTAAAAATAGACAGGAAGATAGTTAGAGAGAAAAAAATATTCTCACTAATGGATCTTTTGTTGATTACATGCACTGAGGGAAACATCAGAATAAACAGATTAAAGCATGGTTAGGAGCTTAGATCATATATTAATTCTTTCTGTTTGTAACACAAAAGAAAGAGCTTTTTCTGCCAAGCTTGTCTGATTGCTTGTGACAAGATTTGGAGGACTGCCTTTAGAACAAATGGAGGTTTCTCTCTCCAGTCGTCCCAGCCTGGGTACCTCAAGTGGGCATCGCTGAGATGTGACAAAAAGCTACCTTGATCACAGTGCAAGCTTGTGGAGGAGGCTGAGAGGAAGAGTTCTGAGACAAGGTAGGGGAAATGCTTCAAAACTGAGAAAAAGAGTCATCTGGGGCTGTAAAATAGCATTTACACTGTGCCATAAAGCCTGTAAATACTTGTAGCCGTACGATGATCAAACACTTAGAGCATGTCCCCATGGAGGGGCACAAGGAGGTGGGAGCCTGTCCCCACCACCACACAGATGGAGGTGATATTTTCTCCTACAAGACAAATGTAGAAAGACAGAGAATGCAGAATTACACTGTACAGATGGCAAACTGACATACAGATGACAGGAACAAAAAGGAAAAAAGAAAAGCACACATGAAATTTATGACCAAATCAGATTTTGAACCTGGATCTTCTGAGTCCAATGCAGAGGATGCTGGAGAGGCTGAAGAAGTTGTGCTGAAAGCAGAGAGGGAGAGAGCAGTATCAGGGGCATGGTGAGTGTCAAGATCCAACCCAAGGAGACAAAATGAAGCCAGCAGTGGGGAAGCAGTGAAGCTGGAGCACTGAGGATATGCTGAACAAAGCTACACTGTCCTTAATCAGCTTAGATGCTTCCTTTGCTGCAAGGCAACACCAGAGTGTGCAAAATCCATATATTCCTACCTGCCAGGCTGCTTTTATGATCACAGTTAGCTCCCCTAGGCCATCAGACATAGTGGTCTAGAATAACTAGACAAAAGAGATGGGAAGGAAAAGAAAGAAAAAGCAGAAGAAAGCAAAGTAAAGACAGGAAAAGAGAGAGCTCTTTGATCAAAGCCTTCTATGGATAGGATTTATTATTTTTATTGTAATACCTTTTACTGTATCAGTGGGCCTTTCTGAGGCAGAAGATGCCATCTGAGATGAAACAGGTGCAAAGCTGGTTCATTTTACAATGTGGAGTCTTGCCTAATAGGGGCTGAACTCTGGCCATCAAATGCATTTCAATTAGAGTCTGAGGTTTGTCCCTGAAATGACAGGAAATTCTGTGAATAAGCCTACTAGGCACATCTTCCAGGTAAATTCTTTTGCACTGGCTATGTATCTAAGCAGGACCCAATCCCTTCTTTTGGCTAGAGCACTGCTCCTGTAGAAAGCAGTTTCTAGCAGGGCAGTGTAGACATCACAGGAACACATCTTGTGTAGCAGTAGATACCACGTGTTTTCTATGGAAGGGCTTTGGAAAAGGAACAGGCCCGCACCCATCTAGGCAATCACCTCCTTCTAAAACTGAGAATGCTTACCTATGAGCATTTCCTGGCTTTCCTCTAGTGAGGCAAGAAACAAGCTCGCATTTTCAGGGCACAGTTCAAAGACCACAACTGACCATCACCAGGTCCCTTGAGGTTTAAGTCAGATCATTGCTGAGGTGTGTTCCTGGAAGCCAAGTCCGATCAGGTTGGCTCCAGATATCTAAAAACGGAAGGAAAACTGTTAGTAATGCTGCCTTTGCCAGAGCCCAGAATTCAGAGGAAAAAACAAAAAAGGCAGGAAAATTAGCAAAACAACTTCTCACTCGCTGACTGTACTTTCCTAACTACAGAGTCCTTTCTAGCTGTGACGTATTTCAATCAAATAATGCTGGGAAAAGGGGGAAGAGAGAAACGACCAGGCTTGCACACTGCATCTGACTCAGACCTTCCAGCTTAAGATGTCATAGATCCTTCCAGACAGAATTTGGTATCATTATCATCATTTTGCAAATGAGATTTTTAAATGGATTCCCTTAAATCAAAGAGCAAGCGCTATCCAGAGCTGAAACAAGCATTGGCTTTCACTTGCTTTTAATTGCACTCTTGAGCCATTATTAATAAATAATGCTATTAAGGAAAAGCCTAAATGGTCTTACTGCGACAGGATATCTGTTACGTTATGTTGCCTGGTAAGTTTACAACAAGAGACATAATCATGTTAGAGCTAAGTAGATGAGATGGAGAAATGGACAAAGGATGTGTTCTTACTGAAAGCTAGCTAGGAAGCTAGGAACTGTCCTGCCTAAAAGCACTTTTTATGTGATTGAAATTTCACCATGAGAAATTTCGAGTTTGACAATAAATTCTAATTCTCCACTGAGAAAATGCAAATGACAGCTCCTGAGCTGCCTGCTTGGCAGGCATTTGTCAACTTTGTTTTCTATTTTCACGGACGCAGTGGGAATCAACATGAACCTTTTTGACAGGCTTGCAGTCAGCAAGCCGAAAAATAAAGTAATAAATTCTGTTTTAATTTTTCTAAAATTAGGGGAGGATTTCTCCTCAGAATTTCACTTATGTGGAAAGAACTTGTATTTAACTGCTCAAATATTCGGCGAGCACACCAGCATTGAGTTTTTTGCATGGTGCAGCAGGTGAAATTCTGAGGTATAAAACAACTATAAACCAGAACTTCCAAAATTATTATAGCTCCCCCCCTTTTTTTTAACCTGAATTCCAACACATCATAAAATAATAGAGTATTTTAGGTCCAGCCCGCTGCTTAAAGCAAGGCCAGCTTCAAAATCAGGTTGCTCAGGCTCTTTCTACCTGAGGTTTGAAAGCTTCCCCGGAGTGGAGAATGTACAGCCTCTCAGGACTTCTGTTCTAATGCCTAATCACCACCGTGGTGATTTTTTTCCCCTTATATTCAATCAAATTTTCCTTTGTTGCCACTCGTGACCACTGCCTCTCATCCTTTTCCTATCACCCTCTCACCTTTAATAGTTGAAGACAGCAATTAGAACTCATTAACCTCTTTTCCACTAGGCTGAAAAAGCCCACGTCTTTCAGCCTCTCATTCTGTAGCACATTTGCCAGTCCGCTATCCATATAGATGGCCTCCATTGGACTCTTTCCAGTTTTTTCTGTATGTGTCCAATACTGGAGCCCCAAACTAGTCATAGTACTCCAGATGCAGCCTAACAAGTGCTAGATAGAAGGGAATAATCACTTCCCTCAAACTATTGAGACAGGCCTATTGAATGTACAGATGGGGCTAGAATGGCACACGTTCCTTAACAGGGACTTGGGAGGGTGAGCAGGATGCCAGGAAAAAGAAAAAGGCTCTGATTCTCAGAGTGGCCAGAAAATACATCCTTATGCAGCATATCATTACTATATGCAAAATGGAGTTGCAAAGGCAGCAGCAGAAGTTGCATTGCTCTCAACATTTTCAAAAGAAATCATTCAGACAAAATTAGAGAGGAGAACTATTCCAAGCTCAAGTACCAGCTATTCAGAAGTAAGTGTAGAAATGAACTGAAAAAAATCCCTTTTGGCTCAGAACTCTACTTTAATGTAGGACACTCTGTAACCCAATGTAGTTTATGACTGCTCCAGCCCAGCTACCCTTAACCTGATTTAGATGTGTGTAATAGGGAGTGAAAAAGAAGGATCACTTACGAGGTCTATCATTCTTTGGCAGGCTAGTCACCACAACTCCCAGTGATCTCTGCTCCTTAGTTCAAGGTAATCTCTTTGGTATGACTTAAACTGTTATTTTCCTCAAAGTATTTTTCTGTGGCTGAGGCTATACAAACATGCCATGCTAGTTTACTGGGGTTGAATACATTAGCTTTTTCCTCAGTAGCCAGCCATTGATTTACCAGTGTCTCCAATAACAACAAACAGGGAAGTCAGACCCCGAGTAAAAGAAAATCACATGATTGTTAGAACTGTTTGATGGTTATGAGTCGGATTAGAGCCAAGAAGGTTTTAACAAACAAAAATGTTTTTGATTTGAGAGGAGATAACTAGCAGGAGAAGGAGAAAGTGCCAGCTCTACCTCTTGTAAGCAACCGGCTCTCAGAGAGAGGAAGAGATTCCCAGTATGAGCAGCTCCAAAGCTGTATAAAGACAAAATTTATTTCATTCTATGTGAAAGATTTTGGACAGAATTACTGAAACAAGTAAACACTGCCCTGATGAAAAGTAAACTGAGAGGTAAAAGGGCTGGCCACTGTTTAGATAGGAACGAAGGACCCTTTCCATGCTCTGCCACAGACATCTCATGCAACCTTAGGCAAGACACTGAACTCACCCAGTAGCTCCTGTTCCTTTGTTAAAGTGAAGTGGGGACACCTGTCCCAGGGGACCCTGCGAAGGTGATTTTCCTAAAGGCACATTGGTATTGCCATGTAATAAGGTACATTGGTATTGCCATGTAATAAGGTACCTTGCTAGCACCATGTACCACATGCTCTCACACTGCGTTTCTCCCCCTCCCTTTTCTTCTCTCCATTTCCTCAGAGAAAGACAAATTCAGTTTAGTGTTTTCATAGGAACCCTGTCACTAGAGACCTCCCAAAGGACAGGCCAGGCCAGCACATCCCTAGTGCACCTTGAATACTTGCACAATGCTTTTTATGAGGCTAAACAATGAGAGCGAGCGATCCATTAGTTATCTCACTGTCACTCCAAGATTGTTCCCTGCAGCATATTTTACAGCGCTTTGTCCAGGTCTGTTTTAAAACATGCAAGTGATGAGACTTCCACCAGTTTACTTGGGGGAGCTATTTTATGGGCTAACAGACATCACTGTTAGTATTATTTCTTGTCACATGCCTCAGCAACTCTCCCATAAATAATTGCTAACACTACAGCTACACTACAGGCCAGGGAAAGATGAAATACAAACAGCATGTCAATATTCTGATGAATAAAAGGGCTCAGAAAGGAATTGAAACCTCCTGATCCTTCAGTTGCATATGATGTTTAGCCATTCTGAAGGTAGGGGCACTTTAAAGTGTCCAAATAAAGAAATGGTACCTCCACGGTGAGCCCTGAGTAAATGTGAGAGAATCTGAGAGAGCTCATTCCCACAGGGCAGCCAGGCTGCTCAGGCTGCTGAGTTTAGCTTGGCCAGGATCTAGCAGAGTTGGCTACGGACTGTTCTGTTCTTCTCTAAGGCCATTTTTAAGTAAATTACCTCACATACATCATTAGATAGAAGCCTAATTAGGAAAGTTACTGCACAGCAACTTCGATTGTTTCCTGTTTTTCCTATTGCCTCCGAGGAAAGGGACAAATGATCAAGCGAGTAATATCACACTTGATGTAATCTATTTTATTGGAAAGTCTTATCCTGCTCTGCAAATTATTCTCCTTCTACAGGGGTCAGCACCTGACATGACCTTAAAATACTGTTTACAGACAGGTCTGCAGTGTTCTATATAAGTGAAAAAAAAAAAAAAATTCATTCTGTTCCTTGCTGACAAACCAGCACCTTTGGTAAGCAGCAGTATACTCTGCCTGGCTACTAATTCCACACTGCTAGTGGCTCTGACACCAGCAGATGCTTTTCAAAATTCCTTGCTGCAATATTTCACTCAGGGCACTCCTCTGGCAAGTAATTTACTAGTTTCACTGTGATACGCTGTGCAGTGCCACCCCTGTTTCCTTTGTTCCTTGTTACATGTCCATGTCCCTCAACTCTTTAATAAAGCAAGACGGCTGAATACATCCTGCACACAGTTCTTCTCTTGGAATACTGCTTTTCCCTGAAACAGTCAGTGGGCTGATGCATTCTGCACGAGAGAGAATCTCATTGAATGACACACCACAATAGCTTTGGAGACTAGCAGAACAACATAAACATGCCATTTAGCAAGACGTCAGGAAATTCAGAGCAGCCCAGCTTTAGAGATGCACCTTCTGACCTCAGGGCCTATTCTACCTTCCAATGAAGGCAGACTGGTTCTGTAACTGTTTCCTTGTAATGGGGCTGGTATAGCTAATGCAGCCCTGAAGCGATGCATCCCTGGAGATATTTTTCCAGTGTTTACTAGAAAGGAAGATGTTTTTCTTAACACTCAAACTTCAGAAATTTGCCTTCTCTAAAGTTCATTGTATTATGCAATGCCCCATTGTACTAAGCCTGCACAAAGTCTTTCCCACTTGGGAATTTCCGTGAATTTATTTGGAGGTAATTATCATATCTCCTTTTAGTAGTTGCTTTGCCAAGATGTATATAGCTTGCTCTTTTAATCTTACCATATCAATCAAGCCTTCCCGCTACCTAATAATAATTGTGCCTCATCTCTGAACTCCCTCCAGCTTGTCAGTATCTTTCTGGAGACAGACGTGGTGCTCAGAAGAGCGCACGCGATGCCAGCTGCATCTGCAGCTGTGTGGCGAAGGCATCTTGTTCATCTGCTTTGCCATACAGCATCTAAACTAGATCGCCCACCTGTCCTACTGTCTTCCACTGCCTTGCAGTGAGGAGCCAAGGTAAAACATGTTTCACTGCTGGAGAGCTGCGAACCAATGGAAAGTCCCGCTGCATGATGTAAGCCACAGTTCTCCCTAAGAACTGGCACTGCACCCTGCAGCCAGCATTTGCTGCCTTTTTTCCTGAGAAGGTATTTGTCACCTAAAACAAATCTACTCTGAGTATGGCTTAGGCATTGCTTCCATCCTTTGGTTAGACTTTCTGTGGAAGCACCCTCAGAAGTCCAAAAAGTCAGGATGTAAAGCCTTTGCAAAGAAAACAAAAGATACTTTTTTTTTCCTTAAACCTGGATACATTAGAAAATATTTTCTGATTTACTTATTACACTGCTCATTATAGTAAGAAATATAGAAAGATTGTAATTCATCCTTAAGTCAAACTGATGGATTACAAAGCCTAATTTGGCAAAATCTGAGTGTCTGCCAAGTTTGCATCAAAATGCTATCGGTAATAGAGGAAAAGAGGTCAAATAGCATAAATATTAACTAAAAAAAAGTATTATATCTACTTCTACCACAATTCCACAATTTGGCAAACAATTTTTTATGATTATTTAAAGAACAAAAGATGATTTTGACTCTACAAGCATGTATTGGGATACTTTGATAAGAAGCTTTCAAGTAATTGGTCTGTCCAAGAATTGAAATCTCTGTCACTAATTGTAGATCGTATCAGAAGAGAAAGTTTGCATACAAAAGTTAAAGGTAACCATAAACTTGAGAGAATGCTAAGTAAAAATATGAAAAGAGTCTTTACTTTTGCATGCATAAAATAAGTGATAAAAGAAGTAAAAAAGTTGAGGTAATATAGTAGTTTGCTTTCTTAGATGCAGCATGGGCAATGCTTAAAGTTAAGAGTTTCCATCTTCACAGTGCTGAAATCAACAATCGCAGATTGTTGCAACAGGGCTATCTATATTTTATCTAATAATGGATTGCACAATGTTATAGTTAATCAATAAACCAATTCCACCTTATAGTTAAAATCAATAAACCAATTCCACAGAGTCAATTTGTTTTTTCAGGCCTTTTTTCAAGCTTTTAGCAAACAATTAACATTCATCACTTGAGATCTGTCATTAAGATCTGATATATTCGAGTACAGCTTAGAATACCTTGGAGGAGTCATTTTTTGGCTTGTATTGTGAAGGGAATGAAACCGAATGAACAATTTGCCTCCTTTGGCCTTAAGACCAAGAAGTATTCTTCTTTCTCATTATTTTCCCCCAAGTACTCCAACTAAGATTTAGTAGTTGTATTACTTTTTTTTTTTTTAAGAATAATTTTCTGCCCTTGTTCCTCACTTTTCCCTGAATATTTCCCCTTATTATTCAGCTCTACTAGCATTTGAAACTCCCCCTGATTCAGCATTGAATGTGAATTTCATTAATGCACTGTTTATTTTTCTTCCAGACCAATTAATAAGGTGATAAATGAGATAGGACATAACACCAATCCCCGTGGCACCCCAGTAGATACCTCCCCCAAATTAAAACACTGCCATTTATCATTACCATTTGCTAATGTTCTTTCCGCCAATTTGTAGACCCTGTGGCAGTACTCCTACTGAAGCCAATCTGAATTAATTATTCAATTACATTCATGGGAGATGCAATATCAAATGCTTTATGGGAAACCAGAATGCAGTATACCAACTGCATTTCCACTAGGCACTACTACTTTTTTCTGTTTAAATCTGTTATATCTGTTTGTGAAGATGTCTTATTTTATTATTTGTACTTCAGTAGTGCCTGAAGGACCCAGCTGGGCCGAGGACCCATTGTCATATTTATTGCTAAAATTTTATCTCCAGCTGTTTAGTGATTCTTTTTTCTTTTTTTCCTCCTCCTGTCTCTTATACTTGCTTCATTTTCACTGCAAGGATAGAATTTAAATTAATGGAACTGTAATTGTGAGATTGCATGGATCCCTTTTTTTGGAAATAAGGCACATTTTCTGTATTTTGCATGTGTGCTACTTCCACTTTGTCTTTTTTTTTTTCTAAAACCACTTTGTTATGAGACAGGTCTGCGTGAAAATAGGCTCCTCTCTCTCCTTCTCTAGCATGCATCTCTCCTGCTGTGCATTCTCCACTGGAGCCCATATCACTGATAATCCCGTGCCTGTGAAGTCTCAGTTAGTTGCATAGAGATGACTGATGTCACACTCAGAGGATTAAGTAGGAAATAAGCAGCAGGAGCACACCATCTTTCAAGAAGCAGACCTCATCCTGTCTGTGCAGGAGAATGCTAGAAACATATTTTTAAAAAATGCAGTGGTGCTTCATGACACAAGAAAGAAAGCTTCTATATGCCAAGCTAAAAATGCAATAATTCAAAAGGAGAGGAAGAAGGATGAATATTTGAACAAGGCTGGTTCCATCCTGAGTGTATGGACGGCTGAACTGTGTGAACAGTCCTTATCTGCCAGCTTTGGTCTTTTAGATAGCTCCTAAAAAGTCACTCTACCTGTAAATTACAAGTCTATTATTTTTAGTTTTGGATCGTTTTGTTTTGTTTTCCTCTTAAATACATGATACTTTCCACTGTGTTCTCTTCCTTTCTTTTCTTGGAACTGCAAAGTAGCAATGCTAGTCCAGGAGTGACACTGGAATGAAACCTCCTAACCCCTAAAATCTTAAGAAACTCCAGACTTAGATCTTCCCTCCCACCTAGTCTTCCCAGCAATGCTGAGAGTTTCCCATCTCACTGTTCTTTTGTATTGAAGCTATTTCATGACCTGAAAAAGTCACAGCTCAGCTGCACTGTGAATTTCTTTGAGATCCTTTATCTACCACACGGCAAGAAAGGTTTCCATTTCTACTGTTTCCTAAAGATGCTGTGGAGCACAAGGTACTTAGTGCCATGATGGCATCCTCCTTCACAGCGCTTGAGGAAATTTGGTTATCCAGCAGCATCTTTCCTATGTTAGAGCCTTGGGCTCCTGCTGCGAATGGAACCGGATCTCTATCCTTTGCCTGCTGTGACTTGTGATAATGCCTGTAACTGCCTCTTGCTGCTTCTTCAATATGCGGGGGAATATTCAGCACCTCTTTCAAATAGTCTTTGTACATTTCCCTCTGCTGACAATTATGTGCAAGCTACTGGCCAGATGAAGTTAGGCCTTATTGTAAGTTCTGTGCCTCATAGCTAGATTTGGGCTTGTGTGCCTAAACCTAAAACTATGCCACTCACTTCAATAAAGTCCTACCTTCTCTTCCAGCTCTCAGTAGATCATTCCTCCTTTCATTCTCATCAACACATTCTTGATTTTAGTGAAAAGCTAGAAGTCCACAGTACCTTAATGTATGTTGCACCTTTCCATCTTGTGTTTTCCATGCCTAACAAGAGAGCTCTGAGAAGGGTGATCGAAAGAAGATGCAACTGCATAGACAGCAGAGGATAGAGCTCCGCAGTCAGTTATGTCCGTAGCATTTACTCATTTCCTCATTACAAAGAAGCAACCACCCTGCCACATCCCCATCACAGCTTCATGTGGCTTACTCCAAAACACTGCATTTCTTTAGGTAATATTTTCTCCAAGGTAGCCTGACTTAGTAGCATGGGGACCATGAATTGTAAAGTACTGTAGGAGAATAAGCCTACATTTCTTTAAAGCTGAAATTACCCTTCCACTTCAGCTAAGTCTTGTTTTCTGCAGAAGAAATCAAAACTACAGATATCAATGTGAGTTGTAGTTGAGCAAGCAAGCCCTTAGCTTTTTCCCATCTAGAGTATGCAGTTAGAGTAAATCCACTTCTTTTGATGATGTTAAGGGAGGCTGTTTATACATAAAAGTTCAAAGCTAGTTTCTGACTGTGTTTCCCTAATCCTGGTGTTATTTAGGAGTTAATAATTCCATTCCCAACAACGCAGTGACAATACGGTGGAATTCTTTTAATGGTATTTTACTAGTTTGCAATGATGTGCTATAACCCTCTCTCAGTGCTGCAGATTAAGAGGAGAAACTATAAACATCAATGCAGACAGTAAAATCAAAGCAGAGACACTCCTGTTGAGATAAAAGAGAGACTCCAGCTAGCTTCTGAAAACTAACAAATGCATGATTTTTACTGACACAGTAGAGGTCCTTCTGCCAACAAGGACCTAACTGTAAAACCAATTCCTAAATTCAGAGCAAAACCAATTTCAAAATAACTGTTTTACCCCCTGAAGAAAGTTATTTTGTTGTAAAATGGAATACTAGTTGAATACTAGATGCCTAAGAAGCATGATCGGAGATAGGAATATTTAGACTTAAATAAAAATATAGACATAAAAGACATGGAAGGAGAAGCAGGTGGACAATGTAAGATCAGTTTACAAAATATACTGGAAAAACAAAAGTCTGTATAGCTGGAGGGATGGTCCTATAACTCAAAATAGACTTAAATCAGATTAATAATCAAACTTTGTCAACAATTAATAGAATCCCCAGGCATCAAACTTCAGTCTTACATAGAAAAAAATACAGATAAGACTGCATTAGTCGCTGCCTGATGAGGATGGTGATAGTGTTTGACACACTGAGGGTAATCAGGAAGGGCAGGAAAGAACAATGATGGAAGAGTACAATTGCTGTCATTACTACGTAAAACTTATTGTGGGTTGTGATGAGTACGCTGAAGTTTTAGACATTATCAGTTCTCTGGAAGTACTATAAAAGGAAGTCAAGGGAGGAGAAGTCCTGACCAAAATACAGGGCTTGGTTACCATCACAGAGCATTTCTGGAACAGTGACAGTACAGCACTCAACTCCAACATCTCTATTTCTTCCTCAATATCTACAAGATCTACTACTGCAGTAATTTTTTGCTAAGGAGAACTAGATGAAAATGGAGGAGTCTTGTTAAAAAAAAAAAGATAAAATGAATAAAATGAGGGGTTAAAGTAATAAAATCTTTTGGATAGCACTGAGAAAATGCATACTACCTAAAAAATAAGCATTTGAGAAAGACCAGCAGCTTACAGGCCAAGCTTAACAGAAGAGTGGTAGAGCTTTGCTAGGAAGAAGACATTCTTTGAAAAACACAAAGCTGCAGTCAACTGAAAAAAAAAAAAAAGAAAGAACTTTTTTTCCCCCAACTAGAGTATGCAGTAAGAGTAAAGCCACTTCTTTTGATGATGTTAAGTGAGCTGTTTAAACGTAAAAGTTTGCTGTTTACATAACAGTAGAATGACTGCTAATATAAAATAAGGGATGCCAAAAGAGGAATTTCAAATTCATGCTGCAAAAAACACAAACACAAATTATAAATCAATACAGATTTTAGGGACTAGGAGACTGTCGCAGTGTCTTTGAGGTCAAGAAGTGACCAAGGAACAGTAAGGAACAAAGATAGAAATATCATAGCAGGAAAACATAAGTCTATCTGATTCTATTAAACATGGAGAACTTGGGGAAATTCTCACATGAGAACTTTTCTTTCTGAAGGATTCATCTGTTCATGTTCATATGTGGATGTAGTTGGTATCCAGTGGCTGTACACTGGAAGACATTTTGGAATGTCTTCCAAATGACATTCTTCAATGACACTGAATGACAATGACTCCGCTTAATAACACTTCTTAAATATCTTCAGTGGCGCTTCTTAAAATCCTATTCTCACATGAGATAAGAGTGAATGCCCTCCTGTGGACATATAAGTAGCAAAACTATGAAAGATAATGTAGCAGTGATTTGTCCAGGCAAGCTGATTGCCAGTGGAGTTTCACACAGATCTGTGTTCAAACCTATGTTTACTCATGAGTTCATAAATTATTTGGAAATGAGGATTAATTGTGAGATGTTTGCTAATGCTATATTGTTCTGAGTAACAGGATACATGACTATGAAGAACTGTAAAAGCTTCTCACTGTAGCACACTACTGGATAAGTATGAAGCAATGCATACTGGGAAAAATCCTAAGTTCACATATGTAATGATGGGTTCTGAGCAGGTTATCATCATCAGGAATGAGATAGCACTAAAAAATGGCAGTTCAGGGTGCCACAGTAGCCAAAAGCAAGGAAAAATGTTAATAATTTTGAGGAAAGGATAGCAATCAAACCAGGAAATATCTTTATGCCACTAGAAAATCCATCATGTACCTGTACTTTAAGTAACAAATGCAGATCAGGTCACTTGGTCTCAGAAAGAACACAGCACGATCAGAAAAGATGCTAAGAAGGACAGCAAAATGATAAAACTTATGGAACAGCTTTCTCCATAAAGAACAAATTTTTCTATGACGTGTCAACCTAGAAAAAAGATAATGGTGAGAAAATGTAATGTTTATCTATTCAGTCACAAGAGGTATGGAGGTCTTGGACATTTAGGGAAAAAGTGCTTGTGTACTATAGAAAAGCAAGTGCTACACTCTATGCACTTTCTAATCTTTCTGCTTATAGACATTCACTGAAATTATGGAAAAGCCTAAAGCTTCCAACATTCATACCACTGTGACAGCAGAAATAACAGCAATTATTGCAGAGATGTTTGACGCTAAAATATATTTTACATACCCAAAGTGCAGTATTTTTATATCATAAAAAATTATTTACAAATATATGTTCATAAATATACTTGCATATGCCGTCAGTTTGAATGGCCTACCCCAGAGTTAGCTTGCAAGGAATTACTTGATGAAATAATATTCAAATAACATTGTAGGAGGAGCCAATATGTTGCACTGACAGTCTGAGTCTGAATCCCTGCAAGTCTGGACAACCTGAGTTGAACCCAGAATGTCAATGGATGGCTTAAAGGCCCACATTACATTGCCTACTTTGAAGGTAACTTTCTATTAGAGACCTGTCAATTGTACTCTAAGTTGAGGCAAGACAGCAGGAGCCTGTACAGTTAATTGAAAGGTTTTGCAAGTGTACGGCTTGAGACTCTTCTGTTCCTAAAAAATACAGTTGCTAAGTTCTTGCAAATTTCAGCTCACTGTTTTTACCTATTTATAGGGAATTGAGAGCCTAATTAATGTTTGTATGGAGAAATATTTCCCTCTGTGTGCACTCACACACACATACACACACCAAGGATGAACGTCAGTTTTATTGCTTCCTGTGATAAGTTTGCTACATAACCCTTGTGCTCAGTGGGTGAAATATCCAGTCAAATATGAAACACATCTTCAGCTGAACTAGATCCTTTAAAGTACTTGGAAATATGAGCAATCACTGCAAAAGAGATCTTTGCAGTGACCTAAGGCAAGGGTGCTGAAGTGGTGAGTGGACAAAAATTAGACATGAGGAGGCCAGGGTCTGCTTGTCCTAAAGCAGGACGCTCACAAGTCACATTTTACTAGGAAATGTGATACTTTATAGATACACTTTATAGATACAGCAGTACACGCCAGGAAAAGCCATTCTCCTTCTCCTGGCTGCTATTAACACCAGCCGGATTGACTTGGTACCCTGCTGCAAGAGAGGAGCACTCCATGGTCTATGGTTCAGGTATTGCTTGTGATTGCTATCTGTGCAGCAAGAACTTGGCTATGGGCTTGTCAGACCTTTTCAGAACATGAATTGCTGCTGCTTCACATTCTTCCATCTGTAATTTCTTGCTCAGCCCTCTGGAAATGCCTCTAAATCCAGCACAACAGTTGCTAATAACACATGTCATATGCCTCTTCCATCTTTGCGCTTTGTCCTTCTGCATGAAATACCCAACTAAGCCTGATACTGAACCTCTTCCTTCATTAAGGGTGCATATCAAGAGGTTTCTAACACTTAAATAGAGCATGTTAGACATAACATGGAGCTTCAGTTCATTCAACTGACCTTTAAGTTTCCATCTAGTTCAAAGCCTGAGATCACATCAGAGCCTGAAGCCCTCAGCTGGCAATATTTACATAGAACCTGGAATGTGCAACCTGTTCTGCAGATGGGAAAATGCAGGTAAAGCTCAGTGCGCTCCAGTCTGCCAGCCCCACATCTTTGTATGTCATACAGACCCAGGTGCCTTGAGCCACATAGCTTTACACATTCAAACCCTGTTCCCAAAATGTCACTCTGACATTTCCTTCAGACAGCTGCTGTTAAGGTCAAAGTCTTAAAGTGGTTATCAAAAGTGGGTGACCAAAGTAAACCTGTCTTGGAAAATGCTGAAGCAAAGAGCAGGTTCACATGTACAGGAATAGCCTGTGAATACCATCCATCATTCCCCATGGCAATGTCTGATGTCTCCAGGGGAGGATCTGTACTTGGCCCTTGAGGTTATAGATATAAAGATTTGGCAGGTAATTGAGAAATGAAGGAATCTTAGCTTTATCTTTTCACAATACAATTTTAATGGGATTGTTATGGAGAGAAGATTTGAATAAAACAAAACACACAGGTCACTTGTCTAAAGGTACCCTAACTAGACCACTGAGATACAAGTAAGAAGTTGGCTACAAGTAAGCCTGTGTAACTGTGTGTTTAATATACTATAATTATAACTGCAAATTGTACCTCACTCAAGGCTTTACAGCAAAGTTGTAAAAAGTAAAATCAATATTAATCTTTAAGGGCACTTTGCTACATTCTTCTTCTTCAAGGCTAAATTCAACTAGGTCAGATCAGGTAGAAGTTGAAAAAATATGAGCTCTGTCTCTCTCAGCCATAAATATTATCTTCAGTATCAAAAGTTGGATTGCTACCAAGTACACTGCATGGTTCCTTGGGAAAGCTCAGTCCTGGGTCTGAGCATCTATCAGAGCTGAACAAAGACATCTGGGACGGGGGTAAAGTGTGCTAGATCAATAGAGAAGAAAATCTCACACTCGTAACCTTTGGTGATTATCAGATAGCAGGAACAGATGCTGCTTTGTGGGCTTTAATTTACGCTTGCTGTAGATGCAAGGGGAGGGTTGTTTATGTGAAACTTCTGTCTTGTAGTTCTTCCTTTTCATATGCCAACTGAAGAAAGCTTCCCTGACTCAGATGGGTACTAACCCTGGACTTAAATATTGCTAGCCCCTTGTACAAAACCCTCTGGCAGGCTCACTTCTACAAGGAGGATCACAATGCTTAGTAAACCCAGAGTTCAGTGCTTTCTATCCATCTGTTTTACACTGGAGATGAGAGAACAGGATCATGTGCATAGTTAAACTCCTCCATGAGCATGTCATTTTTGTTTATTTTGCATTTTTACTAGATCAACTTTGGTAGCTCCCACCTCAGCTTAAAATGTACTTATTGCTGTGGCCTAAAGAATAAGGTGTGGGCATCCTTATTCCTGTCCGCTCCCGTTTCTGTCTCCTTTTTCTCCACTGAAAATAATAATAAACAACTGAATTAGAAAGATCATATATTATCATGATAATTATTTTGTTAGGGATAAGCAAAAAGTCTTCCCAGAAGTTCAGATGTGCTTTTTTATTTTGAATCTTCATAGACCATTTAAGAATTCACTTGCTGTTGACACACTATTGTTAGAGCTGGTTGAGTAACATTCAATGGATAATTTATTTGTCAAATATTTTTTTTTAAAAACAAATTACTTATCTAGTTTAAAAATATTATTCACAAAGATATATTTCACAGTGAGTTATTAAATATATTCATCAAATAAGTTGCTCAACAAATTTTGCAAAATATATAAATAATTTACTTAGCTTATTTATTATTCATTTAGTTCTAATTATTATTTTAAGTATTTATACAGCAATCATAGAGCACTAGTATAAGTAATCAGTGGCACAAATGACATATTTTCTGATGGATCTATGATATATCTAGGGCTGAACTAGGGAGCAGGATAAATGGTCCTATCCTCATCCATACTCAGTGGGAAGATTCTTGTCAATTTGGGGAATTCTGCATTGAGTTTATGGTCGCAGCTTCAGGAATCAGAAAGTTGAAGAACTTTTCTATCTATCTATGACTGGGAGGAACATCTAGAAAACAAAGCTGGCATGGTAATATCATTCTGAATCTGCTGACAACCTGAAGCAGTGACTAATAGGACTCAGAGCTTTGCCAGCGGAGTGTGAGTTTCAAACCTATGTCTTTAGGGGTAGACAGGGAGAATACCTTCCAAAGCGTAGGCTGATGCAGTTAAAAGGATCTGAATGTACACTATACAGTTGAAGAAGTCACTGTGTAGTTGGAAAGTTGGAATCCTCCAATGCCTACTGCTAGCAGTGCAGTGTCACCAGTGCATTGAGTACCTGGACCTAAAGAAGACTCTGGGAGAGGATTTTTTTTTTTTTTTTTAAAAGAAATCCCTTCTGTCAGAGAGCTGATGAACTAGGCTTTGTTGTGGACTTTTGTCTATTCAATTCTTTACTCTTTAAGGGACAAAATTTTAACTTATAGGAGAGGCATTTGTTAGAGTAGGAGGAACCAGAACTGGATGTGTTGCATCCCCTAAATGACACTCTATCATAAGAAGGTTAAAACTCTTCCCAAGACTCTCATTTGAAACTAGTGCTAGATGTGATCAATTCTTTCTCTCTTCAGTTTTCTGAAGCAAGGGACAGTTCTTGTGCAAAGAAAATTTAGTTTACAGCATGGTCAATCTGAGTGAAACAGATGAGAACTAATATTGCAAATGCCCGATTTTCTTTTTCAATACAGTAGTTTTGATTTTCTTCAGAAGTTGTATTTGACTGACTTTTATGTGCTGGAGTAATAGAACCTGGAATCTTTTAACTAGAGCTATTTAAGTGATGAACACTCTGTCAAATCTAGTGCACACACTTGTATGTGGACATATTGTCCTTTTTTTCAGTCCTCAGCCATCTTGCAATTTTGCTATTAATTGAAAATCAGGAGTCGTGAAACAGCCTCTGATTTTACTGAAGTGAGAAACTTTATGACTTAAAAAAAAATCTTTTTGAATGACATGGTGCATATCTGAAAAGCCCAAATTGTCATTTTTAGTTAATGTCTTGTGGAATAGTCTGTACTAAATGGAGCTGACTCCGTGGTCCAGAACATCTCTCCTGTTTCCCAGTTGGTGTAGGTCTTATTATAACCTGGAATACAGAAGATGATTTGCTTGAGGCTAGACTGGAACCTTAGAAAAGCATCAAAGAGACAATCACATCCAGCAAATGCAAATTGGTTGCCACTGGGGCAAGGGAGAGTCATACTTTTCTTTGGCCTGAAAATTTCTTTCTAAACATAAAGGCAATCTTTGAGCACTGAACTGTAACTCTGCTGGGCTGCCTTCTCATTGATAAAACTTGAAAAAGCAATTTACTCTCCTAGGCATATTTAAGAATTTACAGTAAAGAAAGGAGAGCAGTAAAAAGTCAACCCACATTCTCCTATCTCTCCTACCTTTTTTTTTTTTTTCTCAAGAAATAAGATGGAAGGGGTGGAGGAGGCACACATGAGGGACAGCCTGTTGTTTCTCTGCTTTGTACATTGTCATCCTGACCCTTATTTTAGAAGATAGCTTCTTACCATCACTTGCTCTCCGAAAGAAAGACAGGGAAAACATCAAAGCTCCTCCAGGACTGTCTGCAAAGCTGTAAGCTCCAAGCTCACAAAAAGCAAATAGTCCCCTAGACATACACAGACGCAAAATATGTTTGCAAATAAGCTTGCAATACAGAAAGCACCCATCTGTCTTGCAGTTCTGGAATAGTATAGAGCCTTGCAAACATTTCCATTAACACAAGTCCACAAACCTACTACAGAATAACTACGAATATGACAAGGGGATACAGCCTCAAGTTGCGCCGGGGAGGTTCAGGTTAAATAGTAGGAAAAAATTCTACATGAAAAGAGTAGTCAAGCATTGGAACAGGCTGCCCGGGGAAGTGATGGAGTCACCATCCCTGGCAGTGTTCAAGAAATGTGTAGATGATGGGCACTCAGTTCATGGGCTTATAGTTGCACTCAATGATCTTGAAGGTCTTTTTCCAACCATAATGATTCTAGGATTCTGGGATTGTGTGCAGTGCTGAGGCTGGAGCACGGACCTAGCTTTTAGCTCCCACATGAGACTCCAGGATTTGGTCAAACATATTTGCTTTGATTCTAGTTGCTTTAGGTTTTATAACAGGTGTCACCTTGCCCCCAAAATTGGTGGATACACATACCAAAGTCTCTCCACTCCATGAGGTTGCCCTATAGAGGGAGGGCAGAATCTCCTGCTCTCTTGAGTCTCTCTTTACCTAAGTCATTTGGGACGTGAGGAAAATCTCTGGGCCCTATCAGTTGTATGAGGAGCCAGTAAGTGGGATCTTTTGTGCTCCCTGAACAACTCCGTTTCTGCTGGGTTGTGTTGGACAGCTTGGCAAACCTGACCACTATTAATCGAGACATCTGATCTTCCCTGAGAGGCTTTTCTGAACACCAAAGCTACTGAAGTTTAGGCTGCATCTACCTCCATAAATTTTCATTGCTGTTTGTAAGCAAGCTGTTCTGTGTGCAGATGGTGGAGGAAGGGCAGAGGGGCTGTGTTCGGGGGCACTGATGCCTCCTACTGCACAATGATTGGGAAGACTGGGCGCCTGTATGAAATGACAGAAATTTCAGAACTGGAGATGGAAAGGCAGTTTGCAGGGAGAATAATGAATCAAGGCTCTGTTCCACATCAAATGCATCTTTAAGGTTTGCTTTTCATTTAAGGTTTGTCATTTACAACTAGAATATAAAAAAAAATCACTGAAAACCTGAGAGAAAGATTCATTGAGTGACATAAAACAAGTGTGCAGCTTAGAAGGAAATGTCACAATCCTTCCTATCCATTTTTTCTTTCGATAATTTAGAAATAGGAACAGATAAGTGAATTTACCTGGACTATATAATCACTTCAGAGGTATCAGTATTGCACGGGACAACAGTTTCCTGGTAGAATTCCATTTGGACGTTGATTTTAAAATTGAAAGGAAAAACAAAGCCATGAGACATTGATACAAACATCTTATGCTTTATAGGGTTAATTTCTAATGGCACCAAATTGTGTCTGTTATTTAGGTCACAAGGTTTTGGCTTGCATTTACATACTGCAGTAACACTGTATCAGCAGGCCGGAGATAGTGCTGCGGCATGTGTTCTTCACTGGATAGCAGTCCATAGTCCCTTTTTCATTTTAACACACTGGTTTGAAGCCAGGAGGAAGACTATCAAAATAGTACTCCAGATTCATCTTCCCATCTTCATGAGTATGATGAGCCCTGCTTATTCCACAGGGACACTGCTTCAGCTGTTATTGATATTTACTGACACAGCGTCCTCATAGACCTTGGCACCTTGTTGCTGCTTTGGTGTGATGCTGGCTGTTCTCAGCCTTCCTCCCTTGCTGCATGTTGCTCTCTAAAAAATCTAGCTTGCAAGAGCTCTGGGTACTTCAAATTCATTTCATCCTTAAATTAAAGATTATGAAAACTCTGCTAACTCTCCTCCCACCAAGATTTCAGTATAATAGGTTTGCTGCCTGTCAGTTTTTTATGCTTCCTTCCACTTACCTTTTCTTCAGTTAGGCTACTAACTGAAGGCTTCAACTAGGCTTCAGTTAGGTCTCAACCTGTTATACGATCTACATAACTTGTGCATAACACGAGTTACTGCATGTTTGTCTTGGCTTGATAACACCGAGGAATACTTGAATTTTTAAAAGAGATGTTTTATTTCCCTGAATACCCAAAAAAAATGAGTCAAAGGAAAACTGTGTAACAGAGAGGATGTAAACTTGCTGCTGTGGTCACTTTAAAACCATGAACAATAGCAAATACCATGTTTGGGTTGAAATCAGGCTTTCATGCAGAAGGCAGACCTGGAAAAGGCAGGAGGTCATGCCAGCTTGTCCTCTGATTGACTTCTACCAAGATGCAAAAGGCACACAGAGGGCAGCTGCTCATATTGAAACACAAATTAGCAGCAACAGTGCTGAATGCAGTATCATGGAGAAATGAGGTTCTATGTTTTTCTTTTTATTTCCACCTTTCCCTCATTTTGTTTCCTCTCAGGTGAGGAACTTTGCAAGCTTCATCTGCCACACTGCGCAGGGTCTGATAAACATGTCAAAACAACATGTTGTATTCCACTTATCTGACAACAAAGACACATGTATAAATGTTAACTTTTATTATGTCACCTAGAGCCAGAACTTTGGTGAATTTTGCTGTGGTTTGACTTCTCTGACTGACCAGAAAAGTCTAGGCATCCTCCTGAACCAGAAGAAATGTATATCCAGAGGCCAAATGCTCACAGCTTCTGAAAAGAAACAACCAGAGCCACCATTTTTAGGAAAGTTGTAATAGCATAACCAACTGCTGCCCAGATTTTTGAGTGGTTTGCAGAGAGTCTTATTTTCCAGAAATTCTTCATGACAAGTTTCAAAGAACATATATTTTAGCAACTCTGTGCTAACACTGACTTATCTGTAGGTGTTGCTCTACTACACTGCGCTTTTAGGATTCCCAGATACAGTACACAGGTACCTGCTTTTAAACACTGTAGCTCACTTGGATAAATGACTTGGCTAGAAAAATGAAATGATTAATTTTAGCATTTTATCCAAAAATTGTCCTTTTTCTAGCACTACACTTGTTATTCATCAGTATTGGGTGAACAGGACCAACATATTTCAACCTAATGGTTCATCAGAAGGGAGCATGTACAACATTTACTGACTGTGTTCAACAGTACTGAGTGAGAAACATGTTGAGGGGAAAGCTGTACTTCACTGTCCCTATCAAACATAACTTTATTTTACTCTTTACAGCCAGGTCACAGGCTTTGTGATATTTACAACTTGCTGACTGTGAGGGCTGATTCAAAGCATTTTTCAAATATATTAAATAATTTTGAGACTAAACCACTGTGCTTGTATAGCACTTAGAACAACAGGCATATGCCCCTGATAGGGGAATCCAAGGGTCTGCACCTACCTTTTGCAATAGAGATATAGATCACCTAAAACTGTTCTCCTCATACCCTCCTCACACACTCAGTTAGTGGGAAACAAGCTTTTATAATGAGTCAAAAAAAAGAGAAAGTATTTGATCCTCCAGGTTTTAAGACAGATAATCAGAGGATGGGAGAGTTTGTTTTTTCTCTGTTTGAAAAATCTACTTTTTCTTTCGGAGAATTTAAGTGAAGAGAGAGAGATTCCTGGGCTACCCAAAGCCTTCCATTCTTCTGAAGGATGAGATCAAAGTCTATCCAACTTGGGTCATCAGAACTTTGAAGCTGTGTTACATCTCAGGTGAATACGTGGTTAATGGGATTATTGTTTGTATACTCCTCCAATGACCGATATAATTTTAATCATGCACTGAAGTCCTTTCAGGAGAAAGCTCTGCCAAAACCAGTACATTTTCTTAAAGTTCAATTTTCCATAAATCAGTATTTGCAAGCTAGAATCAACAAAACATTTTGCTGGATGACTGTCAAAGTCAATGGGGAATCTTCCACACTAGCGTTCAGAAAACATTTGGAATTTACAGGCATTCCTGTGAATAAGATAGCAAAAACTCAAGCACTTGAACAGGAAGATCCTATGAATTAAAACAAAGCAAATTTACTTATTTGTTTAGGGCACTTTTTGCAAATGCTCTTGATATAACTGCATCAGCTCAAATCACCTCTCTACAGAATGCCTCCTCTGCCAACTACATTAGAGAGATCATTAGATAATTTTGCATGCCTGAGGTATCTAAAGGTGAGCTTCTCAGTGATGTTAGGAAGTCAATAATAAAAAATAAATGAAAGAAAGAATGTGGAAGGTAGAGTTGGCAGAAAAGGAAAAGAAAAGCTGCACACATAGAGGCAAAGTGACTGCAAAGCGATGCTGAGGACTGCAGGGAGACACCAGCAGTGTGGATTGTGGGTGGTTAAAAAGTACTAAATAAGAAATGTCACAAGCCAGAAAGCACTGCATACAGAAATTAAATTCGCAGTTCTTTTCTTCGTGTCTGCAGGACACTGAGGTTGGGGGAGTACAGAGAGCACGCATGCTGAACTCTAAGATTATGCACAGCAGTCCAGTAACATATTTGCTCTGCTGCCTGCTGGTACGGATCACAACCCGAAGATGTGAGCTCGCAGCCCTAACACCATCCATGCATTTGCCATGGCTTATAAGCCTGATATTTTTTTCCAATAATAACTTCCCTTTAGGCACGGTTATTAAGACCTCCGTCACTGTGAAATAGCTTGTGTTCAGTGAGGCAGGCGTTTAATGGGATGTGATGCTGTATGGCTGAATCTCATCCACTGCATTCAAGAAGGTAAATGATAGATTGTTTACTCCCCTAATCCATCTAATTATGGCAGCTTACAGAAAATGGTAGAAAAAGAATTTGTGCCCTAGGTGATGCTGAGAGAGATCTGAGAGCATGTTGATTTAAAGGGCTGTAAAAACAATGTCTAAAATATACAGAGTGGCTTGTTGATCTCACTATAAAAGACAGCACTGATAATTCAGTCCCTCTGGGTGATGGTCTGTTACCAGATATTTAAAAAAAAATAGTCTCTTTTGTCCTTCTTTAAAGAGAAAGTTTGAGAAGCTCAAGAGGGAAGACATAATGCAGCCTGTATGAAGGAAAGAAGGTATATATACCTTTTTGAAAGAAGGTATATATAAAGGGTGTTATTACAATAAACTAAGGGTCACAATGCCCCTGCATTGCACAAGATAAGAGAGCAGTGCAGAGGATGTGCCTCCAACCTGTTCCCAAGTTCCCATGCCACATTTCCCCTGGCAGGAGCCCTGCTGCAATTCAGCACCCATTTAAGTGGAACAAAGTCTTTGACACCCTATGCACATCTCCTATTCACACTACAGTCACTTGAGTGACTTAACTGAGATCAGAGACAAGAGAAGACATTCAGTGTTGTTTCATAGGGGAAGCATGAAGAATAACAGAAGCTCATGAGTCTCCTGAGCCACCACCTTGAAAAGAGTAGGCTTGTGAATGTTCAACAGCTCAAACCCTCAACATAGCATCCTACCAAGATCTTTGTAGCTTCTTTCCTCCTTGGCAGCTACTGCAAACAATGCAATTGAGTTATGCTGGGAGCACTGGTGATAATCAACATCTTTAAGGATATCTTTCCTGAGTCACTGGCTTTGGTGTTTAAGGTTGTACAAAGTCTATGTGAAGCTTCTTGTCAGGTGTTTCCTATGTCTTATGAGAGTCTTTTGTCTCCATAAGGATTCCCTGGGGCCTAACCTCCTAGGACACAAATGATTTTATGCAACAGACTTCAAAGAGATTCTCTTATGTACAGAGTGGTCCGTTTCAGTGAAACTTGCTAGCACCTCCATCAGAGTGGGTTAAAATTTAGCAGTTCTGTTTTCAAAATGTATTAGGGAATGGGAGAGTGACAACACTCACATAAACATGGCTGAGTAAATCTGGTAATTTAGTAAAATCTAAGTAAACCTCTCTGAACACCTAGAAATAGCTTTTTCTCTTTGCATTCCCCCCTCCCACTGCCCCCACCTGCTATATTAAGTGAGGTCAGGTGCTTTTAGAACTCACTGCATCTAATAATCTAACAGGTAATTAACATTTCTAACAGAAGCTGATACTGTTGGTTTTCATAGACGCTACAACATGGTAAAGAGTTTGCCAGTTGTAAACTCTCTCCTTGGGACCAGCACTGTGTGCTGGGGAGTGCTCAAGGCAGCTAGCCTGCTGTTGGGGTGTTCAGCCCCCCACCCCATAACTTGGGTGCAATCATCATGAGGGCAAGGGAGGAAACTGGACCCTGAAGCAGCCCAAAGCCAGGGACCACAACCGTGTGGCAGAGGCTGTCCTCTTCATGGGTGACAGCAGGTCTGCTAACTTGCTGCGCCCCTCAGGTTGAGGACACTGTCCCACAGTTACTAAGCAGGGATTGAGTGTACATTGATCGTTGAGGTGATGCATGTGTTAAATCAATCAGGATTGGTTTGCCTAGTTCATTTGCTTGGGTAGTTATCCAAATTTAGTTTTATAAATTAGTATATATTAGCTAGCTTTCTCTGTTTCCTAAGTAATTGTTATTAGTTGTAACTTTTTGTGTGTAATTAGAAAGTAAGCATTCCAGCTGAGCTAAGTTTCTGTTAATAAGAACTGTTGCTTTGCACCCTTGTAATTTGTACAATAAATTTTTGATCTTTGAAACCAGCTGTGGAGTTGTGCAGTAAGTCCTCTTCTCCCTGCTACACCTCTCCCTCGCACCACACGAAGAGCACACTGTGCAGGACAGTGAGGTACTCACACCACAACAGTGTATGTAAGAGATGCCATTTTGGTTAACAGGAAATGAAACAAGGGCTTCCAGAAATATAAGCAGGAATGCCTACAGCATGATTTGCCATAATGTGGCAGTCAAATCACTAAAAGAAAATTCCTACTGAGTATCTAGTGAGTGGAAGGTGTAGAAGGTGTGCTTGTGAGGAAGAATCAGATTCAGAAATATTTTGCTTACAGGCAGATACAGGTTGGGCTGGGGAAGTGTAAATAAGAGAAGTTGCAGTAGTTCGCCTCTTCTGAGGATACAAATCCTTCTTCCACACACAGGAAGTAGGGGCTTATCAGACGTAGATTTCATACACAAATAAAATGATTATCCTAAGATCACAGTACTTGAGGTGACTGGATACTACATTATCTCACTATCTCTATATGTACAAAACACCTTTAATTTTAGCATGCTTGAACTTAACTAATCTTGCATAACACTCTAGCTCTTCTTCCCAGACTGTCACAGGTTCTCCTGTGTTCAACAATGTCCCAAGTTAGAATGCATTCACCCTGCAAGTAATAAACCCTATGTTGTCTGTCTTGGTGATGCTATAACATTATATACTCCCTTTTGACCTGAAGGCTTTGTCCTCTCGTGCATAAATTGTGAAGTTAGAAAATCCATAAGGAAAAAGTGAGGGACAGGTGGCAGTCCAAAGGGGATGTCACCCAGGGATGCTGCATGAAATTCAGTCTGTCTGCAAATGTTTCAGTGAGTTGGGGCATAACTCTAGTTGTGAAACAGTAAAAGTTGGGAGGAAGAAATAGGAGACACTCATAAGGAAAAGAACATTTACTTTTTCCCCTTCTAACAATAGAAAAAGAACATGAAGGAAACAAAACTGATAGCTCACTGAGGGGCGAGGGAGAAGGTAAGAGAGAAGGAAACTTGCTGACAGAAGAGTCCACTGTGCCTCCCTTACAAATCCTAAATAAATCTGGTCTTCTTTCTCCCTGGTTTCTGAAGAGTAAAGTCAAACACAGTAAAAATCAGCAGTCGGGACTGTTGTGAAAGGAAACAACACCAAGTAGAATCACTCCTTTCATATTTTATAAGTTATCTGAAGGCTACAGACATCTGTTCAGATGGCCAAGGGAAAAAAAGCATGAATGTTTTGGGCTAAATTCAACATCACTTAGGAAAGACACACCTGGTCTACCATTTGTTATGTTTTCTCCTCTGTGCTCTATGATTTATATTTTATAAATCATTTCCATTGCAGCTCCTCCTGCTTCCCCCCTTCTGTTCCAGTTAGATCAGATTGTAAAGGTTCAAAGCATGCTCCTGTTACTTTAATTAAAGTCATTTCCCTCTGCCCTCTCTGCTAGAACAGATGTCCTGGAAATCCCTAGGCATTTCCTCCCTGGGTAAAATTGGATACAAATGTATAACTGCATAAAGACAACTTTCCTGTGCTGTTCTGGAGAGACAGCACCCTTTGGCGCTGGCACATCTATTTTACCCTCTCTAATGAGAAATTTATGGTCACCACCAAGTCCTAAATTCCTTCCCCCCGCCTCTTGCCAAAATGGCTCAGAATATAAAGGCTGCAAGGCATATGCGCCGTGACTTGATAATTTCATTGTGTCTCTCACCCACATTCTGGGGAAATCATATCACTGGCTAGTAGTCACTAAATTTACCATCCCATGTCCAGTGAGGAACACTGGCGTGTGGAGGTTATTTTGAGGTAAAAAGAGACTTGCAATATTCAGTCATGGGCTGAGGCAGGAGCAATATTTGTATGATTATGCTAAACAGGAAAGTGCTTGCCTTCCACCTCCTGCATTTTAGATAACTCATGAGGCAGCTAGATAGCCTATACATCCCTGTCTTGGTGAGCATTTAGAGCTACACTTTCCCTGCTATTGGACTTAACTGCCTTTGGGTTCAAAGATTTATCCCTTGAGCTTCTTTTTCTTCCTCAGCCTTGCTTTGATGCTAATCTCCTTTTCTTGTAGCTTCTTTGAAACACTGCAGGTATTATGCTGTATGTGCCCTTCTCTCCCGTCTGCTTTGGAAGAACTGTCCTAGAGTCTAGCCATGCTCCGCAAGCAGCATTCCCAGCCTATGCACACCCAGACTGTGTGTTAGTGAAACCTCAGGAATGTCCAAACCTAACAGCAGCCTCCAGCAAACCCTGTGCTTTATCTCTGAGTAGAGCTGCTCTTAGTTCTTAGCCACGTCCCTGTCAGGAAAGGTGCATCTTTTTTAGCACTGTTGGATTCCCAAAGCCAAACCACATCTCATTTTAGGAAGCTTATACAGAGCAGTGAAACTCCATCTCCTTCTCCCCAAGAAGTCTGCACAATCTTTACAATGAAAAACAGAAGGAAAACAGCATTAACAAAGATCTTCTTTGCACATTCCTTCCTGGAGACAGCTTTTCTCTCTAATTTTACATGGCGCTCTGGGATTTACCATCTGTTTCAGAAAGCTCTCAGATGAGCAAAAAACCCCTGTGTCTTATAGAAAGAAAGGAAATCTTTGAGAACCACACAGACATCTGACAAAGCAAGCCTGTGGAAAACATTTCAATTTAACATTATAAGCAGCCCTATTACTCCCTGAGAGTTTAACTCAGAACCGCCAGCTTTCACACTGTCCAGAAGATCCAGGTTTCACACTGCCCATTGCTAGTCTGAACTCCAGCTTCTCAAAGGACTACAGATGAACTGTCTGTCATTCTCAGAGAAGCTACCACTTCCCTCTCCTTCCAGGAATTTCTGATGGAAATATCCATTACACTTCAATTTCCTAACTCCATCGTACTGCATTCAAGCTGTCACTGACATCTAGATTTCTAGTCTTCCCATGACACTCACAGTCAATTTGCCGTTCTTCAAAGGCCCCCAAAAATTCAAGGTTGGATCTAATTCCCATTAAAGTCTCTGCATTTTCTTATTAGAAGATCAACCAGGACTGATCTATGGTCCCTAAGCCAACATCAACCTGCTCAGCCTGCCAGTCTGTATGCTTGAAAATTTAAAGACACTGAGCCCATTGACTTTCCATCAATAATATATATTTCATATTTAAAGCATCCAGGATTGTAGGCAAGCATCTGCGATAGCACACAAAACAATCACTTTTAATTAAGACTTTATAAATTTGTAATATCATTCAACTGATAAAACCCAGTGGTCTGAAATTGACAGCTGTGCTAACACATAAATATAGTGAAAAATGCTGTCATATATGGCACAAGAAAATGACCCCCCTGGGAAAAGATAGAAAACTGGAAAGGGTAATGACTATCTGATGGACAGCCATTGTGCTGGATTCCAGTAACAAGCATAACACGGGCTTTTTAAAAGAACACAAAGATAGAGAATGACAATAAATATACTTAGGTATGAATCTTTCATTAAAAAGCCCTCAGGCTAAAGTTGGTAAACATTTCATTGCTGCCCAAAATTTCATGAGTATTCAGTGCTACACTAGGGATTCCAGGTCAATAATATCAGGCCATAAAATCTCACAGTACAACATGGGTGGGAGTCTGTGTGTTATTTTAAATTCTGAAAAATACCTGCAAGTCAATTTTTAATGTTCTATAAAAGGCAATTATCATTCTAGACTAAGAGGAGCACATTCGAAACAGCACGTGTTTAACCAAGACGGGGACACAGATGGGGGCATGTTCTGGAGCAAGCACCACTGACGGATTTACAGGATAACTGATGAGGTTTTGGAAAGCAGGTTGCACAGGATACAAAGGACACCTTGTGCCCGTGAGGGCTGTGAGCACTGAAGCGCAAGCTGACAAGATTTGCACAGCTTGCTCATACGCACATCTGCCTTTGCACACCATAATGGAGGTGAGAAAAGCCTGAGCTAGCATGAAGACGTGCAGTTTAAACATGACACACAAGAGAGTTAGCAATCATATCATTCACTGGAGGATGCTACAAGATTTGGGCATTTCTGGGGCTTTACAAGCTATTTAATTGCTACCTTTTACCAATCTGCTTCATGGGTTTTGTCTTTGGTTGTGTTTCACGCTTGGTCAGAGAGGGAGATATTTTTTTAAAAAGCAAACGAATAGGCATACGAATAAAATGGAGCTCTTCAAGTACTGGAAGTATCTGGTGCTGCATTTGATCAAAAAGGTGGGAATGGGACATAATGATTGACTCACACAAGAGCAAGAATATGCAGGGCAGTCAAAGCTTTGTTTCTTTTCCTTTTTACATCTTTTTTACATCTTTACACCTTAACAATTTGCTATGACCTTGATAATTGTATTGTGCCAAGGAAAGGACTGTGTCTTATCAGTTTTGCCTGTCTAGCACTGTACAAAGAAGACATGGGCACTTGTACATTGAAAACTGTATTCTCCATTCCAATGCAAGTATCGTTAGAGTTAGTGATGCTCATGGCAAGCTCAGCTCCTGGAATTGGAAAAACCTCTGCCTTGGAAAAGACAAAACTGAGTAGTTCTGTCAGCAATAGAGTGAATGATTCCTGGTTCATACAAGCCTGTAGGACTGCACTTCGGTTCTCTGCTGTCTCATACGGCAATCTCAGTGGGAGATTTCAGTAGGATTGGAAAACTCCTTATGTCTCTTCCTTGTGCAAGTACCTTGCATTCCAGCAATGAATGATATCCTTATCATTATTATTCTGTTTCTGGTAGACATTTTACTTTTCTCTTCCCAGTTCTTTATTCAAACAAACTTAATGGAAGGCAACATATCTGGGGGCTGTTACTGCTTTTGCACGCAACTGAACTGAACAATAGCTTTCTGGACCTTCTGATCTCTCCCCGAGTTTCCTTGATGACAGTGTGTGCCTTTGGGAGGAGAGTTAGCAATGACGGCCAGAGCTAGGTCTTTTCCTCCATCAAAATGAGCAGCCACTGGTGCTGATGGCAGCAGGATTCCCACCTTTCCAAGGTTCACAGCTACTTAGCTCTGCTCCTTACGCCTTCCGTCACCGTGCTGGAGGACCGAGACCACGAAGTCTCAGCCACTATAAAATTTAGTTTTCTCTACTCTACTCAAAACCCTTTAGGTAACTTTGATTGTGCCATATGCAAACAAATTGCTCCTTTTCCTTTGCTATGGCAGGAGAATTGTGAGCTTCTGTCTGAATCTGAGATGTCAGAAACCAGCTTCCCCTTTCATAGCATTTTTATTTTCTGCTATCAACCCTAAGTAATCCCTGTAAAAGGTAATTTATTTCTCAGAGTTTTTACAATGCCATTTGCATCTAAAACACTTCTCATTTTAGCTGCCTGTGGTATCCAGTTACGATGCCTAGTTTCAGTCTTTACTTCTTGAGTTCTGTTATTTTCCACATTAAAGTCAAAGGACTGTTGTGTTTATCTAGAGAGGGTAATGTGAGGAAATACTCAGAAGCTAAGGTATTTGCTAAAGAACAGTTATGCAGTTGTTCTTCATCAGGCACCTACATCAGCTGAACTGTAATAAAGAAGGATGGGATCCTCATGGGTTTTGGTACTCTCAAAATTTTGCAGCTGTTTGAGGCATGCAGACAGTGCTCCTAAATCCCACAGAGGATTTTAGATAATTGACCTTTACCAAGGTTAATGTGCCTACAAAACTCTCCTTCGAGACTTCAGATGGTCTATACCTATAGCAAAAATTAATAGGAAGAAGAGAAGTTTGATTGTGCTTGGTCAGCGCAAACCTTCATAGCATTCTTTCACTACACATTTGTTATGGCAGAGGACCACGCACTCCTTGCATGTTTGTACAGTTTGATGACCCCATTGATATTTTATGTCAGCTACTATTGGTTATACAAATACTAAGCACAGCAGTGGAAATAAAATTCTAATGGACATCAGCCCATTGGAAAACAATATCTGTTCTAGGTAGAGAAAGTAGTTTCTCTAGTTTGCTCTCACTGAAGACAGATTTGTCTGTGATTTTCCAGGTGCAGTGTTAGTAGAATTTCGCCAAAGACAATTATAGGCAAACTAGTGAAACTAGGCTACCTTTTAATCCATTTATCAAAATGTCAGGTCCTCCTGTATAGAGGCAGGAAAAGCTATAAATATTGCATCTAGATGGACTACGTGGTTAGAAGTATTATATCTGGTTCTCTTGTCCAAGTTAGGAGTTATTTTACAAGCAGCAGGGCACACTAAGATAGCCATTTCTTTGTCTACAAAATTGCTCCAATATCTACTCTTCATTGTATTTGGAATAACAAAGTATAAGAAAAGTCCTCCCAAATAGCACGACATAGAATTACCATGCAAAGAATTGCAAGCCCACACACTATTTATACGGTGAGAGTTTCATGATGTTTTTTTTTTTCCTGACCAGATGATAACATGATTTAAAAAGTAGCATACTAAATGAGGATACCCACATTTCTTTAAGTTTTCTTATTTAAGAAATATCTTTGCTGTACTTGCTGAAATACCTGAGTGCTATCAAGTTTTTCAGTTTGGAAAATAAGTAAATAATCAGAAATGAATATGTGAGAAGGAATACTGCATTAGATTTACACGATACTCCTACTCATGAAAATATTCTCCTTTATTCATTTTCTAAAGCTAGTATCTAACCAGCTCTGGAACATGCTGTCTGGAACAGAGAATTCTTATACCAATGCATTTTAATAGACCAGGGATCTTTAATAGACTATTTGATCTTTCACTTCTTCCTCTGCTCTCCAGCCTGCCAGAGGGTCTTTATAGCTGAAGGTCAGCACTTGTCCTTTGCTCTGTAAAAAGCCAAAGTCTGGGAGCTCTGCATAAAGCCCGTGGACAGACATGGTTTGTGCTGTTGTAGAGGGAGCTGAAAGAACTAGTTGATGCTGGATGGGGAGCAATGTTCTCAGGAAGCAAAGTGAGTCTCATCTGTTCCTCTTGTTTTATTTTTTCTTTACAGAAAGGAACTTTGACAAAAAGGAGTCACTGGGATTGTTTGATCTAGGCTCCATATATCGTTGGCAACCAGGCATAAATCCCTTTTATAGACTTACGAATCCCCTTTATAGTCTACTTTCCTGTGTTCCCCTCAGTACTCTAGCAATCCCTTTCTGCACCTATTCTGATTTAAATTAATCCACCCTCAGCGTGGCTACCCAGAACTGGACATTCTGCCATGCTTCAGTCTTTAGTATTAGCTTTACCTCAGTACATTTTAAGATAAAATTTCTTTATCCTTCTCACACTGGTGTGTCATAAACATCCTGTATTTGTCAACCATCCCTGAGATTTCCCTCATTTTGAGCTTTTGATGCTAGCATGTGACTTTATATCTCACTGTTCTCAGTGTTTTCAACTCTAGCAGACTCTTTTTTATCCATATTCTCCTCTTCAGTCTTTAAGTTTATTGCATACAGTGCTATTGTGTATTTGCTTTGATATCCGTCTGTCCTATATAAAATCTGTCCTTCACCAGACCAGTAAAGGAGAGCTTTCAGAGTGGAGATAAGAGAAGTAACAGTGGGACACTCTGGGCCCCTTAAGGATCATGGAAGATCTATATCCTCCCTCGAAGACAAATTAGAGGTAATTTGTTGGCTTTTCCTAAATCCCATTTATTTCAAACATGATTTATCACCAAGATTTCCCCTCACATCTTTGAAAAAAATGCCACATGCTTTCCATTCTTGCTTATTTCACCAGCCACTTCAGATTCAGCCAGTATTAGTTTCATTATCTCAGGAAGGACCCTGCTGGTGCAACCTGACAATAAAATCTATATCTTTACTCACAGCATTTAGTGAATTCAAAAAATGTGGTTGATGGTATTCTAATAGTTTATCTATTTTATCTCTGGGTCAATTTTAAGCAGGTCCTCTGATACATAGGAATTTAAGCACTGGGGAAGACAAGACCCCTAGCACCTTGATGGCAGAGTGAAGAAGAGGGATGCAAATCAGCAAACTGATCAAGGAAGGTAATTCCTAGGTAAATGGTATGTAACAACCGATTCAGAACTTCCCCCCAGAAAAGATATGGGGAGAAGAGGGCTCAGAAGCTGATCTCTCCAGGTTCTGCTCCATCATGAGGAAAGGCAGAACTTTGGGGCTGGTGCTGGGCAGTAAATGTTAGAGCTGACTGGGATGGGTCTCCCAGGTACAATCATGCTGAACATGAGGGAGCATTTAAGGGAACAGATAAAGCTGTGAGTTTGCCTATGACTTCCCTCCTTCTCCTGACTGGAGCATGGTGAAACCTGCACCCTTTAGGGGATGGCAAGCTTTGGGGAAAACAGGAGGGCCCTGGGAGTGTAGCTCAATCTGAGTGGTCCTGAGTCTCTCCGACAGGACATGTTATGGAAGTGTGCCTATGGAGCTGTGCAGTTAAATTGGGTTACCACGCTCCATCCCACCCCATTCCTGCCCCAAATCCTTTACATTAGCTGAAGAAGCACTACTGTTTCAGGAACCAGGCCCCTTCCACAGCTACCACTTCTGCAGCTGTGTGTAGTACAACTTCTATAAGACCTCCCCACCACATTTCCACTGAGAAATGACGGCTTGAGATGAACAGACAGTAAGGAACACAGAAGAAAACAAAACAGAGTCTCCCAGGAGGTGAGGGTGAGTTGATAAAGATGATAAAAAGATTTCCTGTAAAAAGACTTCTTGTGACTATTCCAGCATACTTTTGTGCCCTCAATCTGAGACATTTATGCGGATTAAAAAAAAAAATCATCAAATGCAGCACTGATGTTTAGATGGAAAATAGGAAGGAAAAGCAAAAGGCAATAGAACGAAGCAGACTGTCATTCCAAAAGGAAAGGAAAGACCTCTAGAAGGAAGTGTCAGGCAAGCTTCTGCCCTGCCCACAGTGTTAAATTAAACGGATGATTCTCCATGAAAACATCACTATTTTATCAGGCCCTTTAAGCTTTCCCTTCAGGAAAAAAATCTAATTTCTATAAATTTCTTTTTTTGCAACTGTTGCTTGTTGTCCCCATGCTGTGCATTTTTTTGAGAAGAGTCAGGCTCCATCTCGTCTATAACACTCCATAAGGCAGTTGAGGACTGCAATACATTCTCCTTTCAACCACCTCCTATGGCCAAGCAAACCCAGTTCCCTCAGCCTCCTACTTTGGTTTCAGTTTATCTGCATTTCTCTTGTACTGGGGCACAAGTATTGCTAACATTGTCGCAAAAGTGCTGGATAGAGGGGAAGAATCACTGCTCTTGACCTGCTGGCAATAGTCTCGCTAATATAGTCCTGTGTGAGGGCACACTGCTGACCTGTGTTCAACTCGTCCACCAAGATGCCCAGAACTCTCTCTGTACAGCAGAACTAGATTTCACAAAGAAAGCAAAAACTTCTACCATTTGGGATCCTCTTTTCAGTGAAGTGGACAAGAAATGGTTAAAAAGGTGATAATAAATCTTTTGAGTGTGACATACAGATTTGAGCCTAGGCATGTGAGAGAAATGCCTATACAGTTCTTCGCAGAAGAACTTCTTAGAGGGGTAACCTCTCTGGAAACTTTGTAACACTGTTTCCATTTCCCTTAATCATCTAGAGTTTTAAATGCTCAGATACAGCAGGAAAGAAAAGGATGCATCACTAGCATATTTTTAAAGAAATCTCTATTTTCATCTCCATTACTGAAAGTAGAGTCCTCTGTATATAAATTCTGTTTTTGAAAGTTTCTGTTCAAATGATATCTGGTATTTAATAAAACTTGATGTAGTGACGGGGGTGCATAGGAAAGATGGAAGACAGAAGGAAATACTAGCATTTCATCGGAAATTTTAATATAAACATTAAGTGATGTCAGCAAAAGGCAATTAGGTGCTTTTATTAACCTAGAATACTAGTCTTTTTTTTTTTTTTTTAATGTTACTCCAATTTTCCTGCTTCCTTATTATTCCAGCTCTACACAGCACACCTCTTTTCTCTACAATAGGATTTCTGAATGTTTTCAATTCATGTTTTTGTCCCCAGCACATGTACAGGATGTGTGGATAATGTGATTCTTAAAAAAAGGAAAAACAAATAACAACGATTACCCGCAGGCATAAAGCAGATGAGCCTTTCCTACATGGCTTTGATGCAACAGTATGTGCCATAAGGATCTGATGCAAGACTATCACTGAATCTCAACCTTTTGCTATTAGTCCTTCATCTAGTCCTGTTGGTCATGACTTGCAGTAAGGATTCCAACCATAGGCTCTTTTCATCTTCCATTTTCAGAAGTCTCATCCAAGGACACCTCAAATAGAAAATCTCCTTTCAAAGTGCACATTCAATTATGAAACCAAAAGTAATTCATCTGTACAACTTTTAGAGTGTTAATAAAGTAATACATAATGACAGTCATACATAATTTCACTGTCTATTCTGATCATTGTTTTAAACTTAGTCATTATAACTTGTTTTTAGCCTGAAACATTATATAAACATGTTCTTTTACATGATGAAGAAGCAATATCAGGTCAATTGCAGTGGAGAACATATTTGTGGATCACGAATCCATATGAGGCCACTGGGGTCACCTAGTCTTGATAAATTGCAAAATAAATTGCTTTTATGAGCAATTTCTGCTTGTATAGAGAAAAAATATTTGAGTCTGACGTAAAAAAATTAAAAAGTGAAAAAATCATGATCACTTGCAGTCACTGTTTCCATCTGACAATGATCATCAGTCTTACAAATTACTACATTACTTGGAATCCGAGTGCATCTACCCCTTGCTTCCCATTTACTGCTGGGAACTAGTTACTAGCTAGTAACTGCTTCCTAGTTACTCAAATTCACTATTCATGCACATTCTGTTCTATTCTATTCTATTCTATTCTATTCTATTCTATTCTATTCTATTCTATTCTATTCTATTCTATTCTATTCTATATTCTATGTTTTATATATGCATATTCATACATATTCTATGCATATTCATGCATATTCTATCAATGTATTTTTTTTCCCTAAAAAAAAATCCAGTGCTTTTCTATTTCAGTCTTCTAGGAAGAAAAATATTGTTTGACTCAAACAACAACAAAAGCTCATCGCATTTTGTTATTGCTGCTTAAATGATTTTTTACTGGGCTAACAGGACTCAAGCTAATTTCTTCACTGAGTGTGCCCTTCATGCATTGGTCTTGGCACTGGGATCCTCTGGAATTCCTTCCTGCCACTGGTAAGCAGATAAACAGTTAAATAAGCCATTTATGCCACTGATGCAACTCAGGTCAATAACTATTCCCGTGGGAACCAGTGATAAAGAGTTTGACATGGAGGATATTACAATTTCAAATAGTTTCCAGATGTTCATTTAGATGTTTAAGTTAAACACTGATAAGACCTAAAAGACGCTAAAATGTAAAAGTAAAAAAAAAAAAAAACAAAAAAACACCCTGAAAAGTAGCAACCAGATTAAAAAAAAATCAATACTACACATTCTTTGCGAAAGTTCTGCTTCTTCTCTAAGAAGAAAAACAAAGCACACAGAAAACCAACATTTGAAGTCTGAAGCAAAGGGTTAATAGGTTCAGACCAGTTCCCATAATTCTCCGTAATTCTCCATCACTCACTATCATTATATTTACACCTCCCACACCTTTGCCTCTTCTTTTGTGATGTAATGGAAATGCACTGTTGGATTGCCACTGTTGACTTTCCATGTTGTTTATTAAGTGTGCAGAACATATTTTGAAAGAAACAAGTCCCAGGGTATATCAAGCTGTGTCAGACTGTCATGGGTTTTCACATAGTGTGCCAAGCTGGTGAAGCAAAACAATTTGCTTATGGTAGGGGCTATAATGATTGATCTGTTTGGTAGCTTAAAATGTGTTGATTATAGGGTGTTGTAGGCTATGTAGGTGTATGGGCAGAGCTCTAGGTTATATTTCACTATATTGTATAATAGCTGGCATAAGCAAGAGAGACATTTTTAGCATGTAGTGTAATGTATCTTTGAACTTTAGCATATTACAACCCGCTATTTCCTGTATAACAGATCTATTTCTAATCATTTAGCAATAGCCTCATTTGATGTACAAATACCTTTTAGAAGAAAATTTAAGAATGAATACATGATGTAATTCTGAGGTAAAATAAAAAACAGATGGGAGAGAAGACATTTTAAAGCATTTCTAAATCAGATTAATTAATCCTTGACCACTTTCTGCTTAACCAGTTAGCCACTTACTCCCTAATTACTTAAAAAACAAATATAGTGAATACTCCGATGATCTGCAATCTTCAAATCACACCCAAAAACCTACACAAAAAGTACCCTCTAAGCAACCAAGTAGTTATGGACTCGGTGTAAGAATTGCAAAGAGAAATTTCATGGCTAAATTGGAGATTAGGAGATCAAGCAAAGTCCTCTGCAGTTCTATCATTTAGAGCTTTCACAGAATCAAAGATTTCTGCAGCATTTCAAGCACTTTAAAAATGAATGTCCCTACTTACTATGTGGGGACCCTTATCCATTTCTCAGCATGGGAAATTGAGACATAGGGAAGTTACATGGCTGGTATTTTAAAAATTAGGCTGGAATTCTCATCTCTTTGAGGTGTTCAGCCTTTAGTGCACAAAGAAAACTTAGGCCAGTCATGGTAGGCTCTCTATGCCACTGTATCCACCCGCATAGTGGAAAATACATGACAGTAGGAGAGACTGACCTCCCCATGTCATCCTTTTCCCTTTGATCCTTCTCATGCGGCACTACATAGAGGTTTGCATGGAGCTCCACGTGTTGTCAATCATGATTCCAAATGAATGAGTGAACCTGCCATCGTGCTTCACAGCCTCACTGTGAAGAAAGAAACTCTGTGTTCAATGATGGATCAAAAGTCTATCCAGTAGATTGAGAAAGGACCTTGAGAGAGTCATAAATGCATGAACTGTGAAGCAGCTACTACTGCCAAAAGCTGAAAAAATTTCTCCTTCTCCACCTTTTCTTTTCCACTACTAGCAATCTACGTATCCATAACACTTCATTATTTAATAGTCCTTAACTATCATCCACTAGAAACATAGGAAAAGAAATATTAACAGCACAGGTACCTGCAGTCCTTTCTAGTTCTCTGCCTTGGCCTCTTAGTCGGTCTCACAATGCTGTCTCCAAGCATGGATAGACATGGGCTGCCTGCGTAACGTCCTTGGCCTTCTCTCCTCAGTGCCTGCTTTGGCCAAGATTTTTTAATTAGTGATCAAGGATCACCAAACTCACAAAATGGGACAAATGTACCCAGCAGCAGATGGCAGTGACTGCACTCAAGCGTGAAAGCTCTTTGCAAACAGAATATATGCAGAGGGAAACAGACTGCTCAGTCCATCTACATACAATCGTGCCCCTGCTCTGAGCTTCCTCTAGAAAGCATCTTGATGTCTGCTAGGATATCTAGCCATCCTGCTGAAGATTTGGAGCACTTCATGCAGCATGCCTGAGAAATGTAAGAGCTCTTTTGGCCTCTGCCTTCTAGAACTTAATGGATAGTGCTTTATCTCGGAGAATCTAGGGGGTCAACTTCAACATTTGTCTCCAACACGGATAAGCTAGCTCATGGTTAAAGGAGCTCTTCTCTACAATTGTGTTAGGATGCTTTGAGAGTAATTCATCTTTATTTAATCTGAACACACTCTTCCCAAACATGAAAGATAACTCCTCCTTTGTCAGTGCAAATTTATATACGGAATTCTTTTTAGAAATATTATGCATACTGAATAGCAGCTCTAGTTATGAGCTAGAACTCCATTATGCATGGAGCTGTGAAAACAGCATTCTCAATAAGCTTACAGACAGTTATCACATTCCTTGGGCAAATGACATGTTATTCTTCAGAGGGAGGAGAATTTGAAGGCCGTTGAAATCAATCCACTCTATAATTCGTACTTTTGGATAATTGACATTCATTTTTACATGAAGGAAGTTCCAGAGCACCCTTATGGAAACAGACTTGTCTGTATCTACCACACATAAGGATGTTCAGAATAGTAGGCAGCAATTCCAGCACTCTCAGCAGCACTTTGCTCTTTCTGTGCTATGACACATCGTCTCCACATGTGCTGCCTGATATTTGCAATGATTTTTTCCTGACATTAGTAAATGAGGTATGAGTTTGTATTGCATAGAATAGGTGCAGCTTTCATTAGCATGCTGTCCTTAAGTGAAATATCGCCACCCTTTCCCCTCTTACCTGATAGAAATTGGATTCCTGTTGTAAGTGCACTACATATTCACACTATTTAAATCCATATGTTATTATTTACCATTAACGTTTGTTTTTACTTCCACTACTGCGCTCTCCAAATCGATTGGAATCTGTTTTGTGCGCAAGCTTTGCAAACTTTATGCAAAGCAAGCAAGAGTACTTGGAATGGTTCACTTCTTCTAAGGCCTAAACTCATTACGACAAATAGACTGGCAGTTTAATCTAGTTTAGGTGCTTACAGCTTAGCATTTGTGAACCCTGGAGGGAGCAGGTGGAACTGTGGAGAAACGTCAGGAACTGTGAAATATTCTTGTACATTGCGAAGTGGAATGGAAAGCCCAGGGGATGCCAGTTTGGTTGAAGATGACCGTGAGGCAAATTGTGAGGCAGGTCTGTTTTTACCTTGCAGCAACCTTACAAAACCAAGTAAGTAGACCAGAGAGGGAAGTCTTCTTCAGAATTCAGCTTCTGTCTTCAAAGAACTTCTTTAAAAATTAGGTATCTCATACAGGACCACATACAACAGAAACACCATCTGTGGAGAAAATTATTAGGACCCTCTTCAATAGAAGTAATCACCCATCTGCAAAAATGGAAACATAATATAAAACAGTCTAAGAATCCCTGCTGTGGAATTAACTGAACTGGATGCAAACCATTATTTTGTCTGCATAAAGTACTTGGGTTTTCTCTGTGATCTATCTGCATTATGTGTGGCAAGACAGTGTTACCCCAAAGCAGATAAAGCTAAACTTCCTTTCCTCCCTAGTGGCCACTCCTTATAACTAAAACACAATCTCAAGGTTAAGGGAATTGAAGATAAGATTTACTGCTCACATTTACATCATAGCTTTAACTTCTTTGCAAGCAATAACAGATAATGATTCAAGGGGAGAACTGGAATGCATGTTTATTGCAGAAAGAGAAGCTTCCATTTTAAATGGAAAAACAAGTCTTTAAAAACAACTTTTATAACAAAGCTTATTGGTCTACATTTAAAAGTACACTATCAAAAGTACTAAAGCACTATAAATAGCTATAACATTGCTGTTATCCAGACAGTTGTAAGAGCTGAAGTTGCATCTACAGTACTGTTGCATTAGATACGGTAAAACACAGAGTAGGGATGGTTTCTTTCCAAAACCTGCTCTTTGGTGACTTTGTCTGATAGAATGCCCAGTTAATGGTTTGAGACATCTCAGAATGCCCTGGTTGCTCTCTGAAGCTAGAGTAAATGTAGTGTTTAATATTTTTGCATAACTGCCCTAGATTTTTTCACAACATATAGTCCTAGATGCAGACTCCTTCTGCTTCCAGTAGGATAAAAACAGGAACAATATCCAAGAGGTCAGAAGGAAAAGACATTCACCAATGCCTTACCTCAGTTAGGAAATTGTTTTAAACTTTGAATTTTTTGGTCTTCCAGATATATCTAGGGGTGGAAAGCAACTCTCAGAACCTGCAAGAAGTTTTCTTCCAACTCTGAAGTACATGCTTCGCTGTGTTCTTTAAGAACGCTTTTTGCAATGTGTTTCTACTAATATCCTAACAGAGTTCAGTTGTAATCCAGGGTCTTGTTATCCTGTCCTTTCGGAAAACTACTGCATTAAATATTTACCTCTAAAAAAATGAAATTTATTTTAGCTCTTTTGCAACAAATGAACCCTCTTCCAACCTCCCTGCTTTTGCTGTATAGAAACTGTACACACACTTTTCCTAGCTTGCTGTTTGATGTGTAGGTCACTTTTGCTGTCAGAATCTATTTATTGAATAAAACTGAATTTTTTCCTTCTCAAAATACAGTAAAAAATGTTCAGGAGCTCCCAGTACAGGGATCTTGGTTACTAGGAAACACAGTCTCTAGGGAGCAGAGCAGGAGCACAAGTCTTGGACTACAAAGATTTATTTTGGGGAGGATCCCACAACAAGACTTGAAATTAAAATTACAGTAATCTAAAAAATGTCTTTGCTGAAGGACAAGTTTAAAGACTTCAATGGATATTTATAAAAGAATCTTACAACACTCTCTCATCCTAAATAGATGTTTTATGTAATGTAACTTTCTGGATTTTTTTTCAAGAAAATGGAAACATTCTAGAACAATAAATAAATAAATAAATAAATAAATAAATAAATAAATAAATAAATAAATAAACAAGGAAAGATGGTCAAAAAGAGCAGCATAGATGTTATGAATTAACCTCAAGGACAACCTCACCCTTTCTCTAGAAAAGATCTGGGGAAAACACTTTTCCATTCCTTGGCAGGAGAAACTCTGCGTCACAGATCTGTGTACAGTTACAGAAGCCAGGAAACGCCTGTTTCCACATAGGCTTATCCTGTAAATATCTTCAAGTGGTGAAGAGGTGCTAGAATATGACTCTGGAATATGATCTTTGTAACATTTGTGATTTCGCTAATTACTGTTAGCTAATAGGCAAATTAAGACCAATAGATGGAGGAGTAATCAAGAAAAAAATCCAAACCCAAACAAAACAACAATAAAAAAATGGCAACATTACTCTGTATGTTTTGCTTGATGCTTGCATGGTCATTCAAGTATGGAAAGACAAGTCATGTTGGACCCTCTGGGAGGAGGAACAATAACACTTTTCAGGGAAGAGTTTCTCTAGACTGGAATGTGTGGCAGAAAAAAAGGTGAGGGAATAACAGGAAAGAGCTCATGGAAAGGCTGAGACAGACAACAGGAGCAGGGACAGACACAGTCCTAGACTGTGGATGTGGGAGACAGATAAACTTGTAAGGGACCAGAAAAGACTGTAAAATTAAAAATCACTGTGCAGTCTAAAACCACGCACGGAAGCAAGTATCTGTCTGCAAAAACATTGAGCAGGGTCTAGCTGTGTTTAAGCCTTATTCCTAGACTCTTTTCCTAGATATTGACTCAGTAGGTCTATTGTTTTAGTCAATGGCCTATTAGAAACCGTCTTCTCTGATTTTAAAAACCTTTTGGTCCTCATTGGGATGACTTCCTAAAAAGGAAAGTTCTGGGCACAGGCACACCTGGCTTGTTAGGAGTTCTATTACAATTATACATTGGAGATTTTCCAAAGCTAACCCAAATGTCTCCACAGATCTCCTAGGAGACACCTCGTAACACTGAATCTGTTGCTTGGAAAAAAAGCGAAATCATGAATGATCCAGCAAAGAATTACTAAAGATAAACTTCATCCAGAGCACCTGCAGTCCTGGAGTAGGCCCCAAAGTCCTGATGTTTTTACAGTAATTATTTAGATTGACAGAATTTGGGAAGAGAATTGCAGTGGAAAGACTTCTTTTTTTAGCCTTTCCCAGATTCAGCCATCCATCTCCGAAAGGCATGGAACACATTCCAGAGAGATTTGAAGCAGATGAAGAGACGCAAGTTCAAGATAATCCCTTGGGTGAGCACCAGACAAGAGTAAATAAATTCCTCTTGATCCATTGCTAGAGAGATTGTCAGCTGATAACCTAATATCTACTCTGCAGGGACCACACAAGAAAAGCACTGCCTCTGGCTATTTGTCTTAGATGCAATTTGTAGGGAGGGGAATCCTCTTACGTTCCAACACACAGGGAGGAGGCAAATACAGGTGCCAACTAGAGCATGTCCCTATGAAGCTGGTGCCAGGAAGTTTCAAACAACCACTAGATTTTCCCACCCAGCAACTTGCTGATGACTTGACCCTGCTAAATAATGCTTAGAACAATAAAACGAGAACGTAAGCATAGTAAAATTATTTTGGAAACTCTCCTATCTAAGGATCTAAGCCAAGAAATGACACACTTTTTATGCCCATCTCATCTGTGATTCATTCACAGCAAAGAGCTGTGAAAGTTGAGCAGAGAGAGATCTCTACCAAAGAGAGATCAACATGGTTGAACTCAGGTAAGCCTGAGAAATATTTTGGAATGAAAACTGAGGTACTGATGATGAAAGTCTTAACGATGTCAATGCTATATTAGGTTTTGTAGTACTAGGCTTTGCAGAGTGTACTTAGGTTACTCTGAATAGCTGTTTGATACTCAACCACAGAACAAAGACTTCAGGCCTATGAACTAGAACATCACAGTCAACCAATGGACCAAAGTACAGTGTCATGACAAGTAGGATATTCTAAACAAAGTTCAGTTAGTAAGATTTGTTCAACCACAATAGCAGAACTACTAATCAAGAGCTTCATGTAGCACTAAAATTTTGTAAATAATTTTATGCGAGGAGGAATTTCTAGGTAATGGACAAGAAAATACAATCAGTAACTAAAGTTATAATCCAGCAAAGCATAAGACCTGTTCATATTCTGTAGAATCTTGCTCAGAGATACTATTTACTGGGTCTGCTGACATGGCCAGTATCTAAACTCTTTCCACCAGCTTCATCAGTTACAATTAGACAATATACTGTGAGTTTTGTCTTAGCAACAACATCAGGCAGCTCAAAAAGCAGGATGAGTTATTGTTAGTGATTTTAAGACCCACTGAAGTGAGAGCAAATCCAATGCTTTTTCTATTGTAGCAGCAAGAAAGTTTTGGAAGCTGCAAGAATTTAATATCAAAGTCTTATTGACCTTGTCAGACATTTACTTCTGCTTCCCAGGAGAAATCAGAGTAAGGTGGCATGAGTCCAAGAACAAACTCCTTCTGAAACTTGGTCTGTTCAAGCCTAAGCAAGGATAAGTCATCAGATCATTCAGCTAGAGATGTCCACTGTACTCCACAGATATTCAACAAGTCCTCAAGTGAGAAAAAAAAAGGTAAAAATGAAGATTATCCTATATACCTAATCTCTTTGGCTTAGTTTCAGTGTGCTTTGTCCTACTTTACCTATTCTTTTTCTGTTTCCAAGTTATCTACATCTTAATTGCTTTGCATATTTTCTTTTCATAGGATACTTCTGATGCTTAAATAAGTTCATAAAGTCCAACAGAATAAGTGGATAAATCATCTAGGATTTTCCTTGTACAATCAAACAGAAACTTTCCTGCATGAAGTTTATAAATATTCTGAATGATTCCCTCAACATTATCCTATCAGCCTCCCATGGTACATGCAGTTACTGCTCCCTCTTGACTTATCCTTTATGTACCAGGAGAATCTAGACTTGAGCCAGTTCTTTTCCTCAGTACCATTTTCTCCTTACGTTTCAAAGATATTCCATGAAAAACTCACACAATCTCAAAACCTAAGACAGTTCCTTTTCTTGGTGTTTTACCTAAGCTCCAGCTTTTGTGAGGTTGGATATTAGTGTTATTTAATACTTAACCATCACAAAATGCAAGAAAAATGTGCACGAGCCTTTCAGAAGCCACCAGTTGTCATTAGGAGAACTAACTAAATAAAAACTGTTTCCAATTAAATTACAAAAATTCAGAGTCAACAATCTTAGCAGACTGGATATAATCATAAAATCAAGGAGCCATTTTAACATAGAGATTGAGGTTAGACATAAGGAAGTGATCCACAAATGTTTAGGCTAGCCACAGGTGACCAAAGCCTGAAACTAAAAGAAATGGATCCATCTGGGGTAGCTGACAAGACCTTCAATTTCAGAATGTTCTGTTCTCCTAAGTTACCTGGAGTGTTGTGTGCAGTTCTGGGCTCCCAAATAAAAGAGGGATGTGGAGCTTCTAGAGAGGGTGCGGTGTAGAGCAATGGAGATGATTAAGAGACTGGAGCATCTATCGTATGAGGAAAGATTAAGTGAGCTGGACCTGTTTAGCCTGGAAAAGAGAAGACTGAGAGAAGATCTGATCAGTATGTATAAATACCTGAGGGGTGATTGTAGGGAGGAGGGGGCCAAAAATTCTTCTCCATGTTGGCCAGTGACAGGACAAGGGCTAATAGGTGGAGGTTGAAAAACAGGAAGTTCCATCTCCCTGTGAGGAAGAACTTCTTTCCTGTGAGGGTGACAGAGCCCTGGAACAGGCTGCCCAGAGAGGTTGTGGAGTCTCCTTCTTTGGAGATCTTCAAAAACTGCCTGGCTGTCACCCCATGCCACATGCTCTAGGAGTCCCTGCTGGAGCAGGAGGTTGGACTAGATGATCTCTAGAGGTCCCTTCCAACCTCAGCCTTTCCATGATTCTGTGTTTTTTAAAAAGTATCTGGGCTGTTCACTGGCTGAATTGTAATTGTTCATACAGAGTCCTTTCCTTTGGCAAATGTCAGTTAATGTGAGATCTCAGCCTTCATATACTGAGGGACATCTCAGCTTATATTTCATTAGCTGCCGGCTAATCATGCACATAGACCATGCTATTACTTTTTTCATGAAACTGAAGCTTTTGCTCAGGCACTTAAAAATAAGGACAAGCTGACAACTGTCAATAGTCATTACTCTTTCAGGGATAATGACAAGAAGAGAGAGAAGTCAGAGGTCACAAATGGTTAAGATTCAGGCTAGACACTTGATTTGGACAAATCATCACAAACAGATCAAAGATATCTGTTTTAAAGTGAGTTGTGTACATGTGCCTAAATCTATGAAACTCCCTTGCAGTACCCAGATTTGAAAGAGTTCTGGCCTTTGAAAAAGTTCAATGATTTTTTTCCCACTGGCTCTAAAACTTTCTAAAATAGATCATCATGATCTCCTCCTATGCCCATGAGACTCATGCCAAAAAAAAAAGCAGAGCAGAGGTTTTGAAAATGTTACTTAGGTGAAGATCTTCCAGAAAGTGTGAGCGTCTAACAAGTCTAGGATAGGGTGAGGCATTGCTTACAAGCAAATGAAATCGCATCATCAGCCAGTAGTAGACTGAGCTCTTCCTGAAAACTACTTTAAACCCCTACTGGTGAGCAAACACCAACTCAGCTGTCAAGTTGTACCATTGCTTTCCTCCCTCCAGGCAATCATCATGAATGATGCTCTGCCAAGTACAATCAAGTCCTGTCTGACTGGTATCCTGAAAGCTTCGGACATTTCTTAAGCAAGGCTGCAGGATGTTTCACGTAACACCATCATTAGAGAATAGCCTCTCCAAACATGCATTCATAATTGCTTTACTTGCTACGCTAGTGCTGCTCAGGGAAGGAGGACATTTTGGTGGGATGGAGGTAAGAGAACAAGTCTGATGATGCTCGTCTGAGAAAAGGTGTGTGGAATGTAGCTTCTCTGTGCATTGCTGATCACTGAATTTTGCAGTATTCTTCTGATTATTCTAGTATAACAAAACAGCCCTTTTAACTTACGCTTATGAGGAACAAGCTGTTCTTCCACATTGCCTACTATTTAGAAAAGAGGCCTCTCCCAATATGCTCCATGCCTCTCAGTCACAGTCACGTAGACAGGGCCCTCCTCTCCAGATGGAAAATCTGCAGGGACAGACTATAAGCACATGCATCAGCAAGCAAATATAGCATAATACAAAGTGCCATTTCTGTTACACGCAAATGTGCATGTGCGTGTGTGTGTGTGTGTGCGTGCACACATAAGTGTGCCAAGCAGAACACATCTGAAATGGACAACCTCATCTGCTTCATAAATCACTGGAGCAGAAAACATAAACCTTTCTTTTCCCTAGAAGCTCCATCTTTTTGCTGGAAACAATGCATCATGAAGGAAATGGATCCCTTAAGGACTGTCTCTTTGCACAGTTTAATGCCTCTCCTGTCCCTAGAGTTTGCTTCAGCCAGACAGCCTAACGAGGGCTCTGCTGCTGCTGCTGAAACAATAGCTGGGTAATTTTCATCAAGAGCAAGCACTCTAAAGGGTTATTTATTTCTCCTCTTATTCTGTTTTTACTAAGGTCTCAATAGAAGTGCAGCCTCCACACCTGTGAGATGATGGTTCAAGCCTGCTCAGCTGAGCTTATGGGGCTGACCATTACTGGAGGGCTATTTGAAGACTACTAGAATTAGAGGACTCTTCAGCTTGCAATAGTGTTACTCTGTTCTGCAATGCTACCTCCTGCTGCTCTTGGGGCAAGAAGGCTCACATGCAAAAAAAAAAAAAAAAAACAAATTCCACATTTCCCAAAGGGACAAGGCAGAACAGAGCAATCTTTCCAGTGATTTCCCTGCTCAGGCCTAAAAACTGCCAAAAGAATTAAGCAAGGTTCTTCAAGTAGGACCTCAGCTGTGTTAGAAACAGCAAATAGCTGACTTGATAATTGTCATGAAGGTCTCATAAATTGGGAACTATTTTGCATGGTAACTTGGTCTCAGCATCAAGGCATTGCTGCAACAGGAACAAAAGCAGTAGTTGTAGGCTTACTCTGTTTTGGAAATAGGAGTGAGTTGATACCGCTTTTAAGGAAGGCACACTCCATACCATTTCATTTTTCACCATTCACAAAGACATGTTTTGAATAGCTGCCCAAATAGCTTTAAGACTACATCTCTAAATTTCATCAGAGCACAATGAAGTTCAAACTCAGTTGAACACAAAGCAATTCAAACTTCTTTCATGGTATCTGTGGTCCAAATTATATTGGAGAAAACAGTCAAAACACACTTTTTAATTTTTTTGGTGTGAAGATAATTTTTCCTGGCCTTTGACGAATTTAATTCCTTGAGACAATTAGTCAGAAAATTATCATTTTTATGCACTTATGACAATATCATATACTCTAATGGCAAAGTAATTTTTAAGAAATATGTCGGCTTTGTGCTGTAGTCCACAAGCATGAATTTTATTGCACAGATCCCACTCATTCAAATTCTTCCAAAAAAAAATCAAGGTAGACAAAGATTCATGAGCTTCAAGTTATTTCTTTTAGGTCCATAAGTATCACTGTATATGTTGTATATGTTGTAAACACATGTAAACACATGTTGTATATGTTGTATATGTTGTAAACACAATCTAAAGCTATTCATTTCTGTGAATTTCAGCTTTTCTCCAGACTTTATCACTAGAGATGGAGACTGACTGCATAAAGAATGCAGTCAGTCCCTTTTCCTCAAGGACACCATACAGCAAAGGACCAAATAGCTATGGTTACACCATATACCATTATAAAGCAAAATCCATACAAAGCTGCATACTTGATAACTGGAGTATAGCATAAACAAGTAGAAACATCTATTTCTAACTATGAAAGAGCAATCCTACTTATCTGCACAAAGTCGGTGAAGTCAGTGAAACTACATTGATTTATACTAGCTCAGGAATCAGACTTGGTATAAATTTACTGAATTTGCAAAACCTTTCAGCATTAATACTATGTTGTGTATGTATTAGGTGATTTGCCTTCCCCAGTGTCAGTAAGCTATAAGCAGTATAACTACTGTATATATATTTTTTTTTTAGTCCATGAAGATAGATTTATGTCTGTATTCTGGCACAAAGCTAATCTAAAGGCAGAGAATGTTTCTTCCCTTTTCTGATGGGATTCTTCAGACAAATGGAAAGAGTTATGGGATTTTCAGCCTGCCTAGGTCATCCATGCCTAACTTGTTTCCAGTAATGTTGCCAGGGGACAGAGCTGGGTGAGAATCATGCCTGTTTTGTTGAACAGAATGAAAAGAGAAGAGAGCTCCTAAACCGATTTGGGCAATGACAGTGTTCCCTGTTGACAGAGAAAGAAGGCTTCACAAACATCAAAGAACAGAGGAACCTGGGAAGATGCACTTCCATCCAGAAGGCCAAGCTATAATAATTTTCTGTGCAGCCGTAATGACAAACTTTACTTCCCTGAGCCTCTCTGTGCTCCAGGAAGAGGAACAGTGACAAAAAAACAAATAAAAAAAAATGAAGCAGGAAGATCAATTTTGTGTCATACAGGATTCGCCAAAAGACAGCAAATGTCCATTGAAGAAAACTTGAGAATTTTCCTTTTTCAGGCAAGAAGATCCGTCTCCGTTAGTCCAAATTTGCAAATAAAACAGAGTATGGTTAGTTTGGCAAGAGGAGTGCATTTACCACCTCAGACATGCATTAATTAACTGAACTTTTACTTTAGGGAATGAAATATTGCTCTTTGCTGTTTGCAGTACTTTCTGCTAACCTGTGTCTTTGTATATCCTGAACCTGTTCAGAAACCAAAGCTTTAAATTGACTACTAATTTTGTGTTGGGTCAAATTAATTTTGAAGCCAGATTAATTAAAGCAAATGAAGCTTTGTTTATCCATTATTCATGAAGCTCACTGGAACAGGAGAGAGTGCATTAGCTTTATTTAGGAAGTTACTTTATTTTAATGAACTCTTTTTACCTCTTAATGCTCCTCCTTTGAGTAGGAGTTCAGCTTTGTGTTGTTGGCTTTCTTCTTTCCTCATGGTCTAGTGAAAACGATGTAATTGGCAGATTTTCTTGCTCCAAAAAGTTCATCTGACAAACTCTGAGGCATCACTGCAGTGATTGCCTCTCACTATAATTCTGCAGCAATGCAGAAGAGCATGTGTGTATGCTAAGCAAGGATCTCCCACTCATGTTGCCCTGCTGCAGTTGAGAAATGTAGGGGGGTGAATATGGTCACTCAGAGCCAGAATATCCAAAAACTCTCAGAAGAGGCTCCTGGATAAATAAATCAGAACCACCTAGCTGTGAGCATCTGAGAATCACTGTGGATGATCCAGTGAAGAACTCTGTTCTCTGCAGAGCAAAGATTTATAAAAGCCAACCTAGATATTGGAGAGTGTGAAGTGTGGGCTAAAAAGTAGTACTGGACCTGTTATAGTGCTACGATACATACCCATAGTGTATCCTCTCTGGACATGGTTTACTTCTAGTAGGTCTGTCTAACATGATGTGTTTAGTCCTGAGATACTGCTTGTCTCAGAAACTAATGGCTTTTATCAGCAAGTAAAACCTGGGTCTCCTTAAAGAGAACCAAAAATAGAACGCTTGCAGTAACAACAGGTTTCTAAATAAAACTAGCTAAGCAAATGTAAGTTAAAACACAGGAAAGGTTGTCTTCACTGAGCAGATTGGACTAAATTAAATACTAAGATGCCAACTAAACAAATGCAAATACAGGTTTGTGTACAAAGATAAAAGCATAGTCTTCAAATTTGGAAGGTAACACATTTACATTTGCTAAAAAACAGCTCCTTTACCTTCAGAACACAAAACTGATTGCAGAACTCATAGGCACAAGATATTCTTGAGAACTAATTAAATTAAAGAGAGTTGCTCAGATGACTTAATTATCCAGTTACAGTACAGAAAACACAAAAAAAAGATTTACAGAATGACAGAATCACCAAATGGTTGAGGTTGGAAGAGACCTCTAGAGATCATCTAGTCCAACCCTCTGCTCTAGCAGGGACACCCAGAGCATGGGGCACAGGGTGGCAGCCAGGTGGGTTTGGAAGATCTCCAGAGAAGGAGACTCCACAACCTCTCTGGGCAGTCTGTTCCAGGGCTCTGTCACCCTCACAGGAAAGAAGTTCTTCCTCACAGGGAGATGGAACTTCCTGTTTTCAACCTCCACCCATTAATCCTTGTCCTTTCACTGGCCAACACAGAGAAGAATTTGGCCCCCTCCTCCCTACAATCACCCCTCAGTTATTTATACATACTGATCAGATCTCCTCTCAGTCCAGTCTTCTCTAGACTAAGCAGGCCCAGCTCACTTAGTCTTTCCTCATATAGTAGATGTTCCAGTCCATTAATCATCTTCGTTGCTCTATGCTGGACCCTCTCTAGAAGTTCAACATCCCTCTTGTACTGAGGAGCCCAGAACTGCACCCAGTACTCGAGGTGCGGCCTCACCAGAGCTGAGTAGAGGGGCAGGATCCCCTCTCTTGACCTACGGGTAACGCTCTTCCTGATGCAGGCCAGGATCCGTTTGGCCTTCTTGGTCATGAGGGCATATTGCTGCCTCATGGTCAACTTGTTTTCGACCAGGATTCCCAGATCCCTCTCCGCAGAGCCGCTTTCCAGCAGGTCAGCACCTAATCTGTCCTGGTGCCTGGAGTTATTCCTTCCCAAATGCAAGACTCTGCACTTGTCCTTATTGAACCTCATGAAGTTCTTCTCTGACCAACTTTCCAACCCATCTAGGTTCCTCTGAATGACAGCACAGCCCTCTGGAGTGTCAGCCACTTCATCCAGTTTGGTATCGTCCGCAAACTTCTCAGGGTGCAACCTTGTACTTCAAGCCATGAAACAGCAACAAAAGGTTAGGATGAAATTTTAGTTGAAAAAAATATCTATTTTCCTCTTACACAGCTTACTTGAAAAACATATTTAGCCACTGCAAAAAAACAGGATAATAAATCACTCATAGCAATCACTTGATCCTCTTAACTATGGTATCTAAATATCTCATGATTGCTATCTGGAACAGGTTGCCAAGAGAGGTGGTGGAGTCTCCTTCTCCGGATATCTTCAAAACCTGCTTGGACATAATTCTGTGCCACATACTCTAGGAGACCTTGCCTGTGCAGGGTTGGACTAGATGACCTCTAGAGGTCCCTTCCAACCTTAAGTATTCTATGATTCTATGATTCTATATATTTATTCTCACAGTCCAGTTATGGATGTGGGAAAATGATCTGTGTTTTTAAAATGGGGAATGGAAGTGAAAAAAACTGAGATCCTCAGAAGTATTTAAGCACTTACCTCCTGCAATTTCACAGAAAGTCAGTGAGAATAAGAAACTGATCTTTATAACCAAGGTCTATTCTCCTAGTTACTGCTTGGTGTTTTTATAAAGATTAGGTGATCCAAATGGACTATTACAGCAATTATTCTTCGTGTCTATCAACAAGAAAAGTATTTTTCACTTGCTTCTGAAAAGGAGGAGAGTTGCTAAGCAAAATAGAACCCAGCAGGGAGAATGTGAAGTAGTTGGAGATATCAGGGTAAGAAACTGGAATGATGAAGTGGGAGCTTATGTTCCCTTTATTCATAACACTTTTGCTGGTGCTTTATTTTTAGATAGATGAAGAGCTGTTGTAATATCACCACCAGTTGGAGAAGAGGCAGAAAAGAACAAAAGGCTATAAAGTACTGTAGAGGGGGAACTTGTGTTGAAGTTGATAGTTAGGACTTGTGCCTGGTGAAGACTAGACTCATTTAATGGGGCTATATATTTGCTTTAGTTATCATTGTGGTCAATGTTATCCAATAAACTTTGATTAAGCAAATTAGTACTGGAGACTATTCTTCCTGTTTATGAGTTGGTAATTACCACTCTTGACCTAAATAAACTCAGAATCTGAAGGCTGGAATATTTGCAGGAAGTAAATTCCTTCAGCCTTAAGAATTTATAAGCTCAAGACCTTCAAAAGCTTATAAGCCAAGCTAAATGGGGAGCACCAAGGTAAATTTACAAGGATATGCTCACCTGGCTTCTCCATCAAAGCTCCATTCTCTCACATATTGTTTTCAGCCTTTGGCACACACAGGAAAAAAAAAAAAAAAAAAAAAAAAAAGAAAAAAGGAAAAAGAAAAAGAGTGAAGCTACTTTTGGTACTTTTGGCTTCTGGACGTATATTTATTCAGGAAGTGTTTTGCCCTTGCCTCTGTATCAGCTGCAACAGTATTTTTCATCCTGTAGAGCATGATTTAAAGAGTTCAGTCCTCAGCTTGGTGGGTTGTCTGTCCCTACACGGAGACATGGGGCAATGAGGCTGATGCCCACCGGAGTGCCCAAAGAGGAACTCTTTTTAAAGGGCTTTAAAGCTACGTGAAGGAAATTAATATGGACAGGAGTCAGAGCTACTATGTAAGTCCAATAAAAGTAGGTCAAGGCCACTGCCTGGAAGGTCCAAATTTGATCTACCTCACAACTCATTTTGCTCTAAACATATCACTTAAGAGTGAGGTGAGGCTTGGGGTGAAGTCTGGGGTGTTTTGAAATCTAGAGGCATTTCACTGCTGATTTTAATGGACCTGAGGGTTAACACTGTGTGTCTGGCTGGGAAAATTAAGGAAAAGCAATAGATGGTCTGGCCAGGGTGGCCATTATACTGGGACAAAGCAAATGGATTTTTTCACGAGAGAAAAATAACTGTGTCTGTGTAAATGCCCGCACTTTGATTGGCTGACGACTGTAAATAGACAATTAGGCTGCACATATCTGCAGAATAATAAACAGTCATTCTACCATGGCTGAGCTATGTAACAATCCACACAGTGGCTTGCTAGAAGTATACCGCCGTTGCTGACTCTAATTGTTATTAGTTTGCATTATATGTTAAATACGAGAATATTTTAATGTAATAGCTGTAAGCGCTAGAGATGAGTGAATAATTCATAGCAAATTATTTATTCAATAAATTTATCCTCTTTACTCTTCAATTTTTCACGAATGAGTTTATTATTTTCGCAAAAGAGTGGTTATTATTCAGAGCTAGTTCCTAATCAGTTTATCAGAATGTTTCTTGCTCTGCATATCCTCAGGGCAGGCTATTTTTGACTAAATCTGTAAACTGCACAGCGCCATTGCACTCCCCTATTTCAATGTGTGTTATTCGTTATCAGAAGTTTCCAGCAGGGATATAGGCTTAACCAAAACCAAACCTGCTCCTCTTGTTATTAGTTTCTTGCAGTGTTGCAGCTGAAAAGATGATTCATGTGCAGCCACAGCACTCACCCTCTACAGAGACTGACCTGGGAAAGCAGCCAGTGCTCTGGAGTTTCAAACAAGTTCAGTACTGAGGATTTATATCTTACTCTAATGAAGAATATGTGCAATTTTTTCCCTGTTCCCTTTCAGACAACTGCCACAGAGCATGAGAGATGCAACGCTGATCACTTCAGTATCTACGCACAGGATGAAAAAGCCATTGCAAACTGTCTAGCGTTAAAAGCATTTGTCTAGCTAAGTGGCAGAAGACTCTAAAACACACTGCCCTTATTTTTTCTTCTATTTGTTATTTTTATTATTTTTCACATTCAAAGCCAGAGGAGGGCAGACAGGCAAAGCCAGCAAGCAGGAGGGAGCCCCCTCCTCCTTCTGCTGCTGCTGAACTGCACAGAGCATCTGTTTGCACTCCATCCCCAGCTCTGCATTTTTAGCCTTTACTCTCTGTGTGCCCAAGGCAAGGATGCACTCTCACTCCTCTTTCATGGATGAGAAATAGTTGGAGCACTGGGCTTGACCACTGTGGTGGCCTCGACCACTCTGTAACCTCAGTTACTCCATCCAGAACCAGGGCACAATTGGATGATGACAGCAGTGAGAGATGAGCAAGTAAAGCCATGTTCCTTACCTCAAACTGACTTCACTTGAACCCATACACTACAATGTTCAGTTTTGTTATAGCCATGATGTGCCTCAGATCTGCACCTTGTGCCAGGTATCTGCCCCAGGTATTTACATGCATGCATAACCTCTGAGAAGAAAAGAGGTAATTTGTGAGTCTTGATGGTTAATAAGCCTTGCAATCTCACAGTGCTTTGTACAGCCCCTTTGTTTTTCACTGAGCTGCCCAGGGGCTTTGTCCTTATTCTTTTTCTTGAGGCACACTCCACCTGAGGTACTCCAACTCAGAGCAGCATCTCTATTACATTGAAAGCTGCAGGGCCATGCTGTACTCCCTCTTCTTTACAACGGCACAGGCCACCAGTATGACGTTGTTCTTCATCAGCACAGGGTAGGTCTACCGTTTACTGAAGACCAAGTGGGAAGGCAAATAGTTTGAGTAAGCTCCACTGACAGTAGAGTACAGCTTTATTTAGCAGAATTTGTTTCACACAAATGGCATCCCTAGGTACTTATCAAAGTTAAATAATACATAATAGCAGAGGGAGAGAGAAATTAAGAGGCACAAGCATGGGAGCAGAGATATTTTCAGCTGAGATTTGAAAGTAGATGGAAAGGCAGTGAGGCTGAAAGAAACAATAGGAAAAAAAAGTCTGTTCCAGATGGTGGGAGATATAAAAGAAAAAATGCTTAACAAAAATCATGTTTTGAACATAATTAAGCACACAGAGATGACCACTGCATTCAAAGAGAAAAAAAGAGGAACATAGGAGAAGAAAGAGGGTATTCGGAAGAGGGACTTTTGAATTTACAAAGTATCAGAAGAAAATTTCCGTCAAACAACTGCATTTGGCTAGTTGGATGGATTCACGGATTTAGACCCAAGAGATAAAGTTCAAATGGATGCTATATAAGATACTTGCTGTTTTCTTGTAGGCTGTTGTTTCCACTTTCTTGAATGAAGAAACAGAAATTCCATCACACATTTTTTGTAGACATGGTTAGCAAATCTATTTCCCTTGTATCTGCTAGCCTCTGAGAAGGAGTTAGGGTCCCTCCAGAGACACAACAGATTTTGATAATCAAAGGCACAAGGTGTTTTCAATCTCTGTCACCTCAAGTTGTCTCCATTTTGTTGGGTGGAAGAAATATCAGTTCAAGGTATATTCATCTAATACTAACATGTCTTGCTTGTCAGAATTACTATGTTGGGGATGTGAAAAAAAGATGAGGCCTGTCTTGTGTAAAAAAGAGATGGGTACAAAACATTTCAAAAAACATTTCAAGCAAGTAGCTCGTTTGAAAGTGCCAACTTAGCATCCATGCAGAGCTAGAAGGAGGCTGAAATACAAAACACATGAGCTTCTTTGTATGATCAGATAGGACAAATCTGATTTGAGTTTGTTCTTTTTGTTATGTTTTGTTTGTTTCTTTGCTTGTTTGATTGTTTTCCATCTTACTCAGCCAGGGAGCATGGGCATCTTTAGAGAGAAAGATCAGAATCTAGTTCTTTCCAAAAACTGTTTGATGGCCAAATGAAAAGCAGGATAAATGAGATCTGGGCCTGTAACTAGTAATTTCTCAGCAAGGCTTGAGGAGGAATGCAAAAGAGTGCATCAGACATAATGCATCCAGACATAACAGGTTCTTTAAACTTTTTCAGTCCATCACAAGCAAAGACACATTGACTGGTGGCAGCAGAAGACCCTGCAAATAAAGCTAGTGGGAGGAGAAGGAAGATTTCTACTATCTAATTAGCCCTGAAATTCAAGGAGTGTGCATGTTGCTGTTGTGGGAGAGGTCTTAAAACTTATGTTGCGAATTGTGGAAATCTCCCCACCTTTCTTTCAGAGCTTTCAAAGCTAAGAATGCTGAAGGAAGCCACAGCACTGGAACTGAAGGCACTGCTCCAACAGCTGCTTTTAGAGAGGGAAGCTACACAGAAGCCCTAAACTCTGTTTTGACTTGAAGGGCATAACACTGTCATTTTTAATCATTACAGCCTGTTTGTAGACTCTGCCCCAAAATCATAGGTCAATCAAAAGGGCACAAAAAGGAAAGAGTGAAGGGGACAGGAAAACATATTGTTTTTATCAGGACAGAATTGAGATGGCATTCCCACTGGGAGGCATTTGATATCAAAGTGTGACAGGAGTAAAGGGAAGCAGCTGGCTGGACTTGCAGATTTTCCCTTGTGCAGAATTACCTGTAAGGAATTAGGAGATAATAATAAGAAAAAATAATCTTGTACTCAAATATTATTAAAAAAATCTACCACATGATTTTCACAGGAACTTTTCGTGATAATAAGAGTTAGAACAATCATTGTCAGCATTATCTTTCTACCCCAAGTCTGCCTCACTATATCATTTGTAGAAAACTGATCTATAGATGTGCTGTGTAATATGGAAAATTTTCATTTAAATTCAGATGTGGTCTATTTTTTGAGATGGAAAAAGAAATTCTATTGACAATGTTGCTTACTGTTTGCAAATCGTTTCTATATCTTTTGGCATGGAAGAAGTTGTATAAATAAATACAAGATGTCATAAACTTCCTATGTCACTGTACTTGCATGAAAAGCTTTTTTGTTGTTCTGCTCTTCTGTTGGGAAGACTTAGTATGATGATGGGCTACAAACATTTTGCTGCTGAAGAGGAGGATGGAGAAGCTGGTATTTTTCATGATGACATTCACTGGACCACACAACTGACTACCACCTTGGAATATCTTTGGCTGTTTTAGCTTTAGCTGAGACTGGGCAACCCCTTCTCAGCCAACATTATGTGCCACTTTGTCAGGGAGAAACACAAACTGTGATGCTTGGAGAAGGATTGACTCATCTGGGGGCTCTCGCTTCTTTGAGATCTCTGAGGTAGTTAGTCCCCAACCTTCTCTCAGGGAAAGTGCATGAATGACATGCAATAAAGGGAAATATAAGAGATCATCTTGTCTCTAGATTCTTGAAAAAGGAGGAAAAAAAAGGGGAAAAAAAAAAGACATGCTCCTTCAGCAAAAATAAACTGATGTGCTAATAAGTCAATTTCTTAAATTATCAAAGTAACAAACACATTTCTCTAGCAGATGTTTATGTTTTATTTAAAACTCATTATTGAAGACTTTGCATTGTGTTTAGTTTAATAAATAGCATCAAGTAAAAGCAAATTAAAGATACGGAAATTTTCTGCAGCTGAACTTCTAACCCAGCAGGCAAAGATATTGATCTCTCTACCAGGCCGTAGGACATGCCATTTCCAAGTGTGCTCTCTTTAGCAGAGGGTCTTTCATTTGCTAACATCCTTTCCTGTCTCCAAGAAAGGCACAGAGACAGGGCTCCTAAATCTCAGCCAGTAAACAGCTAAACAGGGATTAAATTAAAGCTCTCTATCTCTTCTTGCTCTAGGTGACCCTGTGTGTGCAGGGAAGTTGGACTAGATGATCTCTAAAGGTCCCTTCCAACCTTAAGGATTCTATGATTCTGCCTTATCCATGTCTCAGCTAGGGGCTTCAAATTTGCTGCTTTGTTGTGGTGAATAAAATATAAGAAGATTGACATTATGCCATGCTTCAGGCAATAGCAACAAAGGATGTGTCTACACTCTCATATTGGTTGGCTTTTACTTTCTTACTGGTCCTTGAGTTTTCCACTCTATGTAGATGAGTGTTGAGGTCTCTCTAGCGCAGGCTAGTTGGCTCCCTCAAGAGAGGAACATACGGATGGAACAGGAATTTTCAGCTCTTGATTTCTACCCCTGTGTGCAAGACAGAAGTGTCAGTGTCTGGTCCTGGTCAGCTTCGCCTGGCTCACCAGTCACCACTTAGATCACTGTAGTCCTGTGCTTTCCTCAGTGCTTCACACCACTGCTAATACTGTCAGCCCACAACAAAAAGTGGCACCTAGGATCATGCAAGTCTTTCCCCGTCTCTCTATGGGAGCATATACTGTGTACAAAAACATGTTATGTTGGACAGGAACCAAACTCTTCTTATTAATAACTGCAAGGAGAACACTCTTGCTGAACATTTTCTTGTTGTCAATGCACAGGGTTCTCTCTTTGGTCATGCCCTTCTCAGCTTCAAACACACTGGGAGGAGGTTGATTATTGTTTACAATATCATGAAGATCTCCATGGTTGTAGATTTTATCACACAGCCTCTGGTAACTCAGATCACTGCCCACTTAGAAGCAGTGTTATAAAGCCATCTGCCAAGGCCTCTGGTAACACTTCAATGTCTGGGTTTGCCACAGCATTGAGGGAACATTGGATGGTGAGACTTGGGTGAGAGGCAGGTGAACCAGGAGTGACCTGTGAGTCACAAAATGAGGAAAAATTTTGGACAAGGTACAGCTAGCCTCAAGGGCTCTGTCGTGTGGACACAGGACTAAGCGATAAAGCAGAGATATTTATGCATGGTTTGCTCCCATGTAGAATACTCCTTGGCTTCATGATAGTTTTAGGGCTAGGTGCTTGTTCACAGAGCTAGTCCACAGAAAAGTGGGCTATACTTCCAATACTACATGGACAAACCTCAGAGGGAAAGAGAACAGTCAGACCACATGGATAACACAAAGGTGAACATATAGGACATGAATAATTAGTGCCTGGGCTGTTAACAATAATAATGTTAGTAGTAGTATTAATATATGATCCCTAGCTGCTCTCAGCTTCTCCTGCCTCACTAAGTCCTGTTCAGCGAGATTCAGCCATCACTAGATATCTGAGCATTTGTTCCTCCAGCTTGAAGAAGCAAAAAGGAGCTTTACCATTTATCACTGTGTGTTGGTTTTCCAGTGCTTTATTTTGCTTCTGTCAAAAGCCTGCCTAAAAATACAAGCACTGCTGCCATTCCATTCAGGGGCAGAAGGCAGCAGCTGCCTGGCCCTGGGCACAGTTACACTCCAGTAGCTGAGACGGAGAGGCAGCAGCAGCCCCATTCTCCCTCCAGCTTATATGGAAACTCATTTAGCAGCTCAGCATGGAGGACTGCATGGCACCTTGCTTTTCTCCTGGCAGGGGGAAGCATTTGGTGCTGTAGCAAGCTAACTCTGCTCAAGGATTTCAGTTACTTTCAGGTACTGCTAGGTTTCCACACGCTCTCTGTGAAAAAATCCCTGTGTCTCCAATCTATGCGTGATACCAGGGATGCAGGTGGCTAACAGAGAAGAGGCACTTGCTTAATTTTGTTGGGTAGGGAGTAGGTTTTTTTCCTTTTTTCCTCTGAGGTACTGGATATTTAGGGGACTAGCACTGCATAACTCAGGTAACCAGCTTCGTGTTCTCCAGAGAATATGTTGTTTTAAGACCCTCTAGAGCTGAAGAAGCCAAACAAGGTTTGATAACATTTAATACCAAACTGAACCACAAAACCCAAGGAGTTTGTGACAGCATCTTTTCAAAAGCTACGTTTCTCCAAAGTGTTAGTTAAGTGCTTTTTACCTACACACAAAAGGAAGAAAGATCATGTATTTTTTCACATGCATGTGCCTATCTGGACTGGAATGACAGCCCTATATGACTGCAGAGATAGCTCCCACTCTGTTCAGAAAAGCTGCTTCTCATAATGGATATCTTCACAAAATCTTGACAAAACACTAGTGCCGATGGTTCCACATGATATTAAGCTTGTTATGCTATTTAACTTGTCTCTCACTGGAAGTATCTGCAGTTCGTGATGTCTCTGAACATTATTTGACAGAAGCCTAAAAAATGGAATGCTTGGAATTTTAGAAATCATATGTTATCATATGTTTAGCAACCTCACTACCAAGTGCACTCCTGCACTCTGAAAGTTAAATGCAGGCCAAAATCTGACAGCCTTTTCTATTATTTTGAAACATGGACTATTATTTTGACTTTTTTTTGTGCCACCTTATCATATTGGAAATCGACAGGAGCCGCAGTCTTTGCTGCAAACTACTTAAACACATGCTGTTGAACACTGCTAAGCAGAACTGGAGATGTACGTGTGCAGAATGTGTTGTTGCCAGTACAGTTTTATCTAGGTCTCAGCAATCTTGGGGATGATCAGCAAAGAAAAAATCTATAGTTGGAATCAGACCTATGTGTCACAGGCAGGTTCCTGGAGTCTTGTGCACAATGAGGCAAGCTTTTTTTGCAGCCATCATAGTGATGATGGTCCAAGTCCTGTGAGGGAAAATACTCATACCATGTATCGTACACTGTTGAGGCCTGGTGTTGGCTGTAACCTGTAGAAGGGCTGATAATCATGATGACAAGCTGCTCATAAATTTATCTGCACTGAGCAGTTGATTTATTTTATAATCTATTCTGTGGACAAAGTTTTATGGATCTCTGCCAGTATGGAGGGGCCTGAAAGACCTGTCCGGCAGGAGCTAGATCTTAAGCATGAAGCAGGAAGTTTAAAAATAAGTCCACTTTTCCTTTCTTTTTGTGCAATGCAGTTAGATTGTTATGCTAAAGGCTCATCTGAGGGGAGGGAAAAGAAGGGAAGAGAACAGGGCATATCCTGTTTTCATCAGATAACAATTTCAGCCCGAAAACTTCTGAAAGATTACAATATAATGGACAAAACAAAATGCACTGAATCTTATTAGACCGTGGACATCAATCATGCAGTCTCTCCGAATATTTGTACTGACAGGTAAGATATCCACCGTCAATCACGAGAAGGTGCGCAGTAGAACAGCAGTAGATAGAGCGGTAATTGGTCCACTCTGGTTTGTGCTGAAGGGTGGAAATCAGATGGAAATGCAGTGCCTGTAATAAAGAACCTTTCCCTGTCCCTGGAGGCTGGCAGGAAATGTTTTTGGCTTGTGTTATCAGAGGACGGGTGATATGTGAACTCATGGAGCTGTTTCTCTTTTTTTATTTGAGCAGTAGTACTTCAGTAATAACACTTAAGTAATAGTGCTTTAGAGTGGTGGAAGTGACTAAAGTGACCATCCTACTTCTCCATCAGCACCTTTGCATTAACTAATTAAAAAATAACCTTCCTCTAGCCCTGACTAGGCAAATCTAGGTTTGACAAAGTCAAGTTTGTAGTAAACTCTTAGTGCATATGGATTTCAAGGATTTAGGCTTTTTGTGCTCTGCTAAAAGCTTTGGAGAGTTCAGCTGAGGTCCTTACTCCCATGATAATTCCCAAGTGGAGTTAAAGGAGCTGCAAAAAGAGAAAAAGCTGCTGGATAACTATTAAATCTGAGGATTAGTTCTCTTTCTGGTGACAGAGCTACTAGCTGCATAGAGAGAGTGACATAGACTGGGAAATATATTTAAATGAAGCAGAGATTGTGGATGCAAGTCTAGTGTTGGGGTACAGGCCACTTCCACTTGCATTATAACCTGTGAAGCCAGTTTTGACGAACACCAGGTAAAATTGGAAACCATACATGCAATGTTTGTTTGTGGGACAGAAGCATGATGCATGGCCATACCTCTAGAAGAAGAGAGCTTGCGTTTCTGACAAGATCTATTTAGACCAGTCATGGTCCTGTCATGACTAGCACTGCGTATATAGACAGCAAAATAACAGTGTGAGAAGCCAGGCTTTTGTAGGCACTTTTTCCATTTCATATAAAGAAGCTGTAAAGCAAATGCCTTTGTAATCATGGATGTCTGATTTATAAGATGTCTGCATGGAGCCTCTATGGAGCCTCCTGCATTTTGCAGTCTTGTGGATATGTATATTGAGGCAGAAGGTAGTTTCAGGAAAAAATAATGTTCATGCCTACAGCATCTAAAACATTTACAGGGATGACTCATACAGTTTACAGAAAGGCTTGTCGGAATCTTTGTTGTTCTACTGGGTATACTACAAATGCAGCAGACTTATAGTAAAGAATATATATAGAAAGACATCTAGAGGAGCCACGTCTTTTAGTGAAATTTCTATTAGTTTCATGGCTGACTTTAATAAAATAAAACTGAACTCTTTGCTTATGAACATACTTGTGTAAGATCACAGTCCTACCTGGAAGAGCAAAGACTATATCTCACTTACCAAATACTTGCAAAATAGCTGTGATAAATTTATATTTTTGTCAAAGAAATTAAAAAATCTTTTTATGGCTGAAGTATTCCTTTGTACATGGTTTTAGTCCTGCAAATCTACAGCATTCATTTTGTCCTGAAAGGAACAGATCAGCTGTATCACAAAGGCTGGACATGAACTCTACTGTTCGTGGACAAATCTGTTTGAGGCTTTCATATATGTAGGCTATTAATATTAGAATAGAAGCATCCTCTGAGATAAAAGACCTGTCTTTCATCCTCTCATCATAAATATTCATGTATGTGATGTATCCATCAATCAGGCCTTCCACTCTGTGTTATGTCTATATTATTTTTTGAAGGAAGTTCTGCCTGCATATGTGATCTGACCACCTAAAAGTGATCTTTTGTTTCCACAAATATCCACTATCAAATGGCCAAATGTCCATAGCTATTTCTTGTCTGTCATTTTATTTAGGCATAAAAATGGATTACTTGAGGAATATGCTTCCTTTCCATGTCCTCCTAGAGGACCGATAAAAGGAATCTCTTAAAGGCCACTTAGTGTTCACCATATAGATAGTTCAGAGTCAATATTCCAGTTTTTTTATGAAGGCAGATTGATGCCAAAGTGAATTCTCCTGTGCTTCTAAAAAGAAAGGAGCCAATCTTCTCCATTCTACCCTATGACTAGGCCTGTGTGATTTGTCTTCTAGCTACACTAAAGCCATCTTTAAACAATGTATAATGAGTACAGTGTGGCTATGCTGTCTTGCAATGCAAGATTAGTTTGCTAACAACTTGTTTGAGCAGGCATGTGTGCTGCTTCATGTCTTTAAGATTATGCCTGAACAGGAACGAAAAAAAAATCACAGTTCTCCTCCTGTTACTCCTATCTTGCCTTCCTCTGGAGTATTCTCTCTCTCCTATGTCTGTTTTAATTAGATCATGCCAGCCCTAATTTGAGAATACAGAACTTAAGCGGGAAGAGGAGAAGGAAACACACATATAATATACTAATTTTAGACAGAGGCAAATGTCTTTTTCCATTAGGGAGAAGGAAGGAAAGAAAGCAAAGGAGAAAACAGAGCAAAACCTGCACAAAGAATTGTACTTTGTAGCTGAAGCAGTGATTCTACCAATGAGCACTAGGGAATCCAGCTGGAGAGAAGTTGACAGGAGTCTGACAGCACTGTTAGTAATCCTGATGGTTCTCTAGGTTTTCTTGATCACAAGGTAACAAACGAGAGCATTGCACATTTTTATTCAAATATTCAAATGCCCCCAAATTTGTATAGCACTCACATTAAGCTCCACCAGAAAAGGCAGTATGCATTTTGATTCTACAGCTTCTCCCTTGTCCATCCATACTGAAAGTCAACTTTACCTGTGGCTGGTCTCTAGGATTTCTCCCCTGCAAAAAGTTACATTCATCTGTTTCTGCCTAGGGTAAACACAGTTCAGGGGTCCAGTCCATGAAGATTCTCTTGTGTTTGTGTGGATATAAAGGATGGGGTCTAGCACATGTTGAATGTGGCATACCATACCAAGCAGAATTTTGTTACAGGCTGGTGAAAAAAAAATACCGCAGTGATAAATAAGAATCTGTGCCAGTCCTTGAGGTGGTTTTGAATAAATCTATTATGTAGCTGTGTGCATGAGAAAGCATATTTGACTTGCACTGATCTTTTGCATTTTCTAGATCAGAATCTCTCATGTGAATAATTTATGGCAATATGAGGAGGCAGCTAGAGAAAGGAAGAAATAAATAATTTACAGTGATAAACAAAGGGGATTATAATTTTGTCCCCCTGAATGATCCCTCCTTCAGCTTCACCTTGCATTTTTTAATCTTATCTCTTATCACAGAGTCTGAGCCAGGATAGTCCATCCTGTCAAAGCTGGATGAATGACTGAAGTTGGAGTTACTGTCCAGCTTACTAGTAAGAGAGACAACATTCAGGAATCTTTAGAAAGGTCAATTTCTAACAGGTCATCTGTAGAGAATGAAGCAGACTGTGGGTGATACCAAAGAAGATTATTTACCTTCGCAAAGTAGATAATTTTTCATACTCAGCTTTCAAAAACTGCCCAACTGTCCCAAGAAGAAAAATCACAAAATTTTAGCCCACAAGATCTTGACCCATCCCTTGACGTTCTCCTTCACACTATTCAAAAGACAATGGTGCCTACTAATTGATCATGCTCCTTCACCAAGCATCTCAGCAAAACAAGTCCACCTGGTAAGGGAATATTATCCACAAGCTATGATGTGGACCAAGTTCTCTGGTCCTTCTGCAGCTGTGGAATCTGTACTAGGTGCAAAGACAGGACAGTCTTGACCATTAGATCCACAGCTGAAGTGATTCAGTCTGTTTCCCTGAGCTAGAGATGCATTTTTGACTTTGCAGAGACTGTTACGGGTAATGACTAAGGCAGGAAGTCATCTAGTGTCAATGACATGGTTTGATCTCCCATATTTCTGAGAGGGACCTTGTCCATGTCCATAGACAGATCTATCTAGCAAGAAGTGTTGACGATGCCTGCATTGGCATGGGTTGGATAAAAAGTCACAGATGAGATACTATATTTGGTCCAAACAGAGAATACATCATTGTCAGAAGCACCAGTAGTGGCATCAGAGGTGGATAGTGACTTTATATGGGATGATAAATGAAAGTTGTGACATGGCTCTTTTTTATGGTGCTTTAGTGCAGACACGTGGCAATATGGGCAAAAAAGCAGTAAGTTTGGTAGAGATAGGTGTTTTGCAGTGTGGCTAAGGCCAGTCCACACTTCTTGGAGCTAGCCCTCAGTGACATGAATTTAGGCTATATTTTGCTACTTGGTCTTGTTCTAGAATTCATTCATCACAGTAGGTAGATATAATTTAAGAAAAGTGAGAGGCAAAGTAGACCAACAAGTTCTAGGTTTTTCTGTTTGCTTCTTTTCTGTTTTAAGAGTCTGGATTCTGTGTTTAGCTCAAGCTGAGCACACAAAATGCAGAAGCAATTGAATAAAAGTGAATTTTCACAACTTACATGCTAATTTGTAAAAGTTAAGCCCTTGGTTAAAGCATCCTGCCAGGGACTCAGAGGTAGATTCTCTGGAGGCTATTGCACAACCAGGAGTAGCTGGGTCATAGCAGGACATGCAGTGCTGGCAAATTCATTTTCATTGGGGAACTAGTTCAATTAGATTTCTTTCCAGCTGCTAGAGTTTTGTGAAGGGTCTGTAGAGGAAAACCACTCAGGGGTGTTCACCTGGCATTTCTTATACTTCAATCTGTAGTTTAGCAGACTCATCAGATTCCCAGGTAACTGCAGTTTTATGTGCAACTGGTAAGAAAAAAGTGACCTTTCCTTTCAGCTGCAGACTTTGTTACAGTCACTCATGCCCTTCTCACACCCCAAGAATAGACCAGTGTAACACACTCTACATGGGACTTCACCCCTGAGGTCATTCCCAAACATAAGTTGTCTGCTCATTAAACAAAGGTACACAGAGATGACATACTGTGACAGAAGAGGTCAGAACTTCAAATATAAGGGCAAGTCCTGACATCCACTCTGTTTCCTGGGGGTTTTGCAGTCCTTCTGTTGGAAAGTTGTTAAGTGTCAAGTGAGGTACAAGAACTTTGGATGTTCTCAGCAAAGTTGATAATAAAATAAGTTTATACCCTAGGTAGTCTGGAGGGGAAGAAGTGAGAAAGGGAAAGAGAGAAAAGAGGAGGGAGGAAAGGAGAGAGGGCAAGTGTAAAGGGAAACAACAAATATGCTTTCCTTCTACTTTCCTGAAATCTTTCTTATAACAAGACATGAGCTTTCTTCATATTCAAATACCAAAATCTTCAAAGCAAAAGGCTTTCTGTCACTTTGCTAGAACACTGGCCAGGAACTGTCATTCTAAAATACTGTAGAGGGCTTGAACTAAACAAATCATTTTTGTGAAAAGCCTCCTAGCTGTGCAGTGTTAGAAGAAGAGAAGAGAAAAATCAGATAGAAAAGGGAAAAAGAGATAAGAAAACAACAGGACAAAAGGAGGTGTTAAATAGACTAATAAATAAAGAGCACTACAGAGAACAGGTATGGTCTATATTGACCTAAATTTCCTAATCTGTATATTCTGATCAAACTACAGGATCATTTAGAAGTCAGTTTCTTTGCATGCACTATACTATGTCCGTTCTTGTTTATGGCCAGGTAAAAAATCCTAAAATGAATTAAAAAAAAAAGCCCTAAATATTCTGGCGTGGACTTTACTGTAAGCACAGAAGGCTTAATCTTTTGACCATCTAATCTGATCTCCAAAATACTTGGATATATAGCTTTCTCCCTCTAGAACTGGGCTAGAAAATAAAACAAAATGACATACTTTTCTCAAAAGTGTTCACTCTGACCTTAAATATTCCAGTCAATTGAATTCCAGTGAATTGAGTCTTTGCCTGGTAAGCTACTTTAATTTTTAGCTGACTTTCTTGATATAAAATGGCAAGGTTGAAATAGCTATCGTCAATCTCTAAAGTCTATTCTAGACTCTACTGCCTCTTTACTTCCATCATAAGATCTCTTTTCCACGCATGGATACCCAAATGTAGAGATTGTAAGAACATTTCTCACCCTAAATTCTCAGGAATACTGACCACAATGCTCTGTCAGCACTGGGCATTTAAAGGAAAGAGGGGATTAACTCTGCAAACCATTATTCTTCCCCTACTATGTCATCTCAGTCATCTCAGTTTCGAACAATGCATACCATGTTTTTCCAGGTGAGAAGTTGCTTCTAGGTCTAACCAACGCTTTCCCTTCTATATCAAAACAAAGTTGTTCAGCACCTTAAAATTTCCTTTTTTTTTTTTTTTTTTTGCCACTGGGAGCCTTTCTTCCAAGCACTTTTTAATATTTCTGGTATCCTTTCATCATGCTTGCACAAACATTATTCCAGGTGAAGAAATCTTGGGAAAAAAGTGGAACAATGTGCTCTACAACATACCACAAATAGTCTGTCCTTAAGCTAAAACTACATCGGTGATGAGGTGCTTGGATCCTCCTTGCTAAAAATCAGGGTCATTGCTGTCAGTCTGGGATTTCCCTCAAAGAGAAAGCGGATTATTTTAACGTTCTGGGCCTGCCCGGTTAATTTCCTCAGATTTTTCTGTCAAGCGCTGCAAAAGAGCTGGACATACTCCTACCAGTTTAATTGCTGAAGATACATTCCAGAGAAACTTTAGGTTCACCTGTGGGCTTACCAACATCTGTTTTGCTGAGCTATTATGTGGGTTTGTTTCACCATGACTAAGATGAGTATATGTTAGAGGCTTTAAGGTCAGAGGTTTAGGGTCTCACTCATCTTCCTAATTTTGCCTTGTACTTTTGCTTAAAGCACACTATGCTAAATCAAAAGAAGTAAACCACACCTAATAAGACCACACTATTGCTTTTTTATTTCTCTTCCAAAAACTGACAAGTGTCATTGTATTGTATTGCTTCTTCCCTGCTCTGTCCTTCCTTCATAAAGAAAAAGCTGCAGATAAACTTCAGACTTTTCTCTTGTGAGCTGCAGTGAAATCTGGCTCTAACAAGCAGCCTTTTGATTCTTCTAAACACACCACAGCTTGGCCCCTGTTTTCCTTGACTCTATGCCAAGCCTATTACACATGTCTGAGCAGCCAGGGATATAGAAGAATTATGATTTCCATTTGGCTTCTACTACTCCTTAGTCTAATTTTCACTGGCTTTGAAATACAGCTATTGCTTTCCTTTTGTTTTATTTTTCCTTGTCATTCTGCCTTTTTCATTTTCTTTTTTTCTAAGAAAACCCAACTATAAAAAATTGCTACAGTGAAATCCCCCTTGCACCACACTGCTTTTTTTTCATAAAATAAGGACTTATTTGTTCCAGAACAGAATTTCATTATCCAAAGAGTTTTGTTGCAGGAATAAGTGTGTAATGAAGTCATATGTAATCAGAACACATAAAATTACCTTAACATTATCTCCATTTCAACTCTTTTAGAAGGAGGGTGACAGTGGGGTTTCTGTGTGTGAAGGCAGGCAGTTACCATGGCTAGTATAGTATTTCTGTACCATGTAAATGAGAGAATATACACCTCAAGCACAGTCAGTGGTTGTTAGAGGATATCATCAGAGCTAGCCAGTGAAATGATGGAACGCTCATTCCCTTGAAATCCTTTTGCTGTTAGTCTCACAATAGATATAAAAAAATAAAAAAGAAAAGGCCATTTAGCTCAGTAAGACTACAGTAGTGTCTACAGGAAAGTGGAGTTCATCATGGTATGGAGATCAAAGACTGCAGATAAATGGAGGAAAAGGCAGCAAGGAGGGGAGCATCGCTAAGAAACTGTGGTTAGTTAGATTCAGTCACTCCTGAGAAAGTGGTGTGATGTCCCATCTCATACAGACATACACAAACATGTGCAGCACAGAAAAACAAAGCAGGAAAAGCTGTAAATCTCTGAGCAGCTGCAGAGCAATTGTGTCACAAGGATCAGAGAGGTGTGGTGAGACAACTTGCATCAATAAAATGCTGCAATCAATGTCTGAAGGCTCCTTAGCTGGGTTGGGCAAGAGTGGCTGAACAAATCAAAAGCTCAAATGCATAGAGATCCACTCAAACAAGTGGAGGTGGTGTTATCTCAGGCTTGCTGAATTTGCTGTCCCAAAAAGAGTAGGTACTGGGACCTACATTGCTCTGGAATGCTCCTGAGAAAGATGAAGAGCAGCATCAGAGAAAGAACCATCTCTGTAAGGGGAAAAAAAAAAAAAAAAAGTGTCCAGTGTGCTTCCCTATGCTAGTGAAGAGCACAGCAGATTCCAGCCGTGCAGTCTGCTCCATTGCCTGGACTTAGGAGGGAACTGAGATGTGCATCGTTGTAAAGGGTACAACCACAGGCACATGCAAGTCCTCTACAAGGAGACAAAGGAAGTAAAATCTCACCTGATAGCTTCTGCCTGGTTGCTTATGGTTTTCTTTGTATGTCCAGTACTCTACTGCAAACAGGAACATGACAGAACATACACATAGACCAGTCACTTGTTCCAGGGTCTATGTAAGCCACTTATCCATGGTGCAGACAAGCTTCCATTGGGATTCCCAACTTCCTAATATTAGTCAAGAATTATAACATTTAATAGGCTATTTTTTTTCAGTGTTCAAGCTAGTGTTGCTGAGCATGTTGAGGAGGTGATATTAATGGCAACCTATCAGGTAGGAGGTAGTTTTACAAATTCAACAGTATTATGGACTTCAATGACAACATTTCATCAGCAAGTGAAGGAGCATAAATCTCAATATACGCATTCAGGCCCCTTACCAAGCAGACCTATCTTCTCTTCTAAGTCTTTAAACAGTCATTTGCCTGCAACAGAGAAATATTGTGTCCAGCAACATCCCTATGGGCCTATAACCACTAGTATCTAAAATCAATACCATATGTTCAATGTTAAGGACTAAAATTAAAAATGATAAAAACAGAGTCTGAGTGGGAGGGTGTGATAAAGAATTAGCAATGGGAGAAAAATTAAAAAAAAAAACAACCAGACAGGAAACCTCTACTAGAAAGCAAACTTCTACTTTGCCTATTAGTCAGCTTCTTTGACCCTGATATCAGCACAATATTTATGTTCTCCTGGGGTTTTTTCTCTGTGTGTGAAGGTTTCACACACAACAACAGGAAAAAAATGCTGCAAATTAATATTCATCCAACCTGTATTAAAAGAAGATGAAGAAACAACCTGTTAGGTCTAAGAAGTTTTCTCAGCTGACTTCATCCTAGACAATTAACTTCTTGTGGGAAAAAAAAACCCCTATGTTGCTCCATAGGGAAAAAAGGGAAAAAATATATATAAAATATGGCGAAGGCTGAATCAAAATTTGCTGAATTCACAGAAAAGTCAAGCAAAGTTATCAGCTAAAATTGCTTCCTAAAGTGTATGATTCTAGCCTTTCTGCAAGGCTTCAACCAGCACAGCAAAAGCTCTGATGCCCTGTTACCCTTATTTCAAATTCTCTCACCTCAGCAGTTTTTGCCCACAATGGTGACAGAAATATTTTTTTGATTATAGAAAATAAACAAACAAACAAACAAAACTCCCACAAACTCTTCCCCCAAATTTGCCCATTTCAATTCAACCTACCTAAGGACAAATAAAACCAAAATAACCAAAGGTTTGTTTCTGCCTTACAGTGACCATCATTACAGGACTAAAGATTTTTTTTTTTTTAACCAGAAAAAATCATGTATGAAATGCTCCTTTTTCTATCTTTGTTCTCTATTTTTTTTAAAAGCAAAATCAAAGGGACTTGGCTACCCTTCTTAGATATCATAGGCATACCTTGCCTAGCTAAGTAGCCCTTCTCACAGCTGAGCCCTCTGGGGACTGGTAGAGTTTGGGAGCATGCAACAAGCTGGAAGAAAGGGTCAGTACCCTGATTTGGTGTTTGAGAGGAGAGAGAACACCACAGTAAGTGGAATGGAATCCATGGAAGGGAGCAAGGAGACAACTCAGAGGGGGAAGTGAGGAATATGAGGGCACAGCAACAAAGAGTTACATATAGGGAATATCAAGCGTGTGGATAGTGCAGCTTACCCCTGTGCCTACAAATCTTCAATGGCGGTTCATGAGGACCTGAAGAATAATGGAGTAGCAGGTCTTGTAGTTGTTATAGAATCACAGGACCTTTGACTGGGAGGAGGAAAAATCAGGCTATATGATGCTATGAATACCATCAATAAGATCTCTACAACTGGGGAATGTATATGGATCTCGGAGGATGTTAGGATGTAGATATCATAGATCATAGAATGCTTCAGGTTGGAAAGGACCTCTAGAGATCCTGCACATGCAGGTCATCTAGAGCACGTGGCACAGGGTGGCACCCAAGTGGATTTTGAAGATCTCCAGAGAAGGAGACTCCACAACCTCTCTGGGCAACCTGTTCAAGTGCTCTGTCACCCTCACCATTAAGAAATTTTTCCCTAAGTTCCTGTGGAACTTTTGATGCTTCAGTTTGTGACCATTTCCTCTAGTCCTATTGCTGACCACCACCGAAAAGAGGCCAGCCCCAGGCTCCTCACTCCCTCTCTTAAGGTATTTAACACTGATTAGATCCCCTCTCAGTCTTCTCCAGGCTGAAGAGGCCAAGCTCTCTCAACCTTTGCTCATAGGGCAGATGTTCCACGCCCCTGATCATCCTTGTAGCCCTGCAGTGGACTCTCTCCAGCAGTTCCATATCCCTCTTGTACTGGGATATACACATAAACACATATATACACATAAACATTTGCTGAGAGGATGTGGATGGACTATACAAAGCTGTATGCCAAGCCAATGTGATCAGTAGTCTACAAGGTCATAGCAGCTATTTTCAGCATTAACTAGTTGCTAGAATGAATTGTGCTGGCCCTGAATGTTTGATGGGATCTGCCAGCATGATCACTTGCAAAACTTTGGGGCAGTGGTGAGTATAGGGTGTTACACTCACACTAGATGCAAAGGGCCATGAGAGAGGTACTGAGCCAAGGTTTGTTCCAGTTGAGTGTGCATGCAGCTGTCTCATCATTACAGAGATAGTTCCACACAAGGCGGATGTCAGATGATGCACACAAGATAGTCCTGAGGATATGGTGCCTGCACACTAACAAAAAGACAGTATGGTCATCCCTATGGATACCCAGACACAGGTCCTTCAATGGTAGCATGTTGGACTGCTCTACAGAGGAGAGTTGAATCCAATCATTATCATGATATAGCCACTTCAACTACCAGAGGCAGAATCCTTCCCACCAGCAGCCCAAGTAGGGTCACCCAAGCATAATTGCAACCAAGTACAGAAATCCATTAGATGCTATCTGCCCTATTGCTCCACGTTTCAGGGAGTGCCTCTCCTGCTGTAAGGTACTATCCTTCTTATGTCACAGTCTGCACAGCTTCAAAAGAGAACCTTTCTCCATTGTTTGAACAGGGTACTGTGTGGTCTTTTTTTCTAGACTGAAGAGTGTAAGTTACCAGAGGAAGCCTCAGATCTCATTTGTAGATCAGTGAATACATATTCAGCCTCTGTTAGATGGCACTGAATGTGACAGATTCCCACACTCCCCTATCTTTCTGTAGCTCTCGCTGAACAGAGAGCAGCTACCTGAATGTTAGCCACAACTGTGAGGCCTTTAGATTACAGCGTGCAAGAACAAAGTGAGACTAACGCAGGAGTACAGGCTCGGAACAGTTTTATTCTTTCAGAGCATAAGAAAATGCAGTGGTTCACAAGCATGCAGCATCTTTTCATGGGCAATAGGGAGGCTGCAGCAGACAGACCAGTGAATGATTGCTGTCTGTATGGTGGTCAACACCACACCTCCATTTCAGGCCCATCTTCCATCCACTAGGTTTCTCATGAGCAGCCTGTGGCTTACCAGTGGGAGCAAGTCTGGGCCCTGCTGCCAGTACCACAGTCTGCACAGCAGATTGCCTGGTTTCAAAGCTGTTGCAAAGCTGTTGAGTGTACCTATAACCAGCATCACGCACTACAAGGCAGTGTTTCCCTTGTATGGGACTTTTCCTAGGCAGGACCAAAAAGTGGAGAAACTTTTTCCCATGTTCTGTTGAGTTTCCTCTCTTTCAGTTTTAAATACAGAATTGCACATAGCAAAGAGTACAGTGATGAAGAGAATATGAAGAAGGGGGCACAGAGATATTCTGCCTGAAATTGCACAACAACTGCAATGGCTAACTGGTAGCTGTCAACCACTGTGTGTTGACACATGAGAAAAAAAAAGAAAAAAAAACCCACATGCCTAAAAACCCACATGCCTTTAATAAAAAGATTACTTGGTATGTGTGAAGGAAGAGAGATGATGTTTTTTCTATTCAGCCCTGGTGAGGCCGCACCTTGAGTCCTGTGTGCAGTTCTGGGCTCCCCAGTGCAGGAGGGACGTGGAGCTGCTAGAGAGAGTCCAGCGCAGGGCTACGAAGATGATTAGGGGCCTGGAACATCTGCCCTATGAGGAAAGGCTGAGAGAGCTGGGCCTGTTCAGCATAGAGAAGAGAAGACTGAGAGGGGACCTGATTAATGTATGTAAATATCTCAAGACAGGGAGTGAGGAGGAGGGGGCTGGCCTCTTCTCAGTGGTGGCCAGTGATAGAACTAGAGGAACCGACCGCAAATTGAAGCTCCAAAAGTTCCACAGGAACTTGAGGAAGAATTTCTTAACAGTGAGGGTGACAGAGCCCTGGAACAGGCTGCCCAGAGAGGTGGTGGAGTCTCCTTCTCTGGAGATCTTCCAAACCCGCTTGGACACCACCCTGTGCCACGTGCTCTAGGAGACCCTGCGTGTGCAGGGGCGTTGGACTAGATGACCTCTAGAGGTCTCTTCCAACCTTAAGTATTCTTTGATTCTATGATTCTATGATTTTGTTTGTTCAATGAAGATTTAGCTTTTCAAACCTTGGGAAAACATTTTTGTGGTAGGCAGCACATGACTAAACCTAAGCATAAACCAAAGCCTCAGGTTAGACATGCAGCATGCTCTTTTACCACCATTTCCTAACAAGAAATAAGAAGAACAGAAAAGAAAGAAGAAGAAAAAAAAAGGTTTTTTTTTTTTTTTTTTGTAATGTGATAGATTCAAAATTCTTTCTTTTGGACTGAAATATTTAAAACTTTAAAATGATCTCATCTTCTTATAATATTACTGTTCCTCCCCATCTTCCCACTTTAGAAGATTACTTTTCCTGTAGTTTAGTAACTCCTACTCCTCTTATTCATCTTCTGTAGCAAGCATAAACCAGCTACTCTTTGCCAGAGAACTGACAGAGTAGAGTGATGGACAAGAACAAAAAAGTAAACGTATTAGTTCTAAGTCAAATTTCAGATCATTTCACTTTACAAACAAAATCTCATCTTCAAAACTGAGATAGTTTATAGTGTGCAATATGATTTACCAAAGAGGTGAATGTAGAATCCAGAAAAGGATGGAATCCAGAAAAGGCTAGACAAGTATTTGCAGCCCCAACTCTTATAACAGTGCTTTTTAAGGGGTAAACTTGAACATACATACTGCCACATGTCCAAATATGTTCTACATTTGCCCAAGGATATTTTGGAGAGAGGAGGGAAAAAGAAAACACTTTCAAAATGCTTTCCATTCATCAAGACACTTCCCATACTGTTATTCATTTAACAAGCTTTATCATGCTTTTTTTTTTCTTTTGTCTTCATCACATCTCAGTTTTTCTGTAGAAATTTTATTGGCCAGAAATATGGTAGTTTTATAAAGCACTTTGGATGGTCATATAATGGTATTTTACCATTACCAATAATGGTATTTTATAGCAATGAAGTACCAAAATAATACGGACTAATTAACTAGCTTTAATTCTCACTACATACACTTTAGGTTGGTAGGTATCCCCATTGTCTCCCCATTTTACAGATGAAGGAAAAGAGGAACAGAAGGGATGAAACTTCCGGCCCAAAGGTCATAATGATTCTGAAATAAAGCTTGAATTTGAACCAATTGTGCTGTCCCTCTAGGGGAAGGAAGAAAAATAAAATAATCAACTGGCTTGCTCACTCTGAGATCCAAATAAAAGACTTCCTGGCACCATGAGACAACTGAATTGTAATATGTCCATAAGGCATTTGTTTTTTATATTTTAAGCATTGATTTTCAGTTTGGTCAGTGTGATGGAAACCAAAAGATCATTTCTCTTTACTAACTGTTCGGTGGTCCATACAAAACAAATTGATTGTTATCTTGATATTACATGGAATGGAAATTGAACAAGATAACTATTACCACTGTGAGAATAACTCTCAGTGATTTATCCACTCAGTGAATCAAAGTGTTTTTCTCCTTGCAAAAAAAAAGTCAAAATTTGAACTAAAGAGGAATTCATTGGAATGGAACATACTCCATCTTCTCCAATTTTTTTATTTAGGTGAATGAAGATTTATGCCCATACAATACAGTACAAGCATAGCCCATGCAAGTTTGGGTTGTCTTTGACAACCAAACTTGATAGCCACTTCACAGAAGAGCAATGAATTTATATTTGTTTCCACGGAGCTTGAATTAGACATCCAAAGAGAACTATTTTGAGTCTGTCAATCTTAACCATTCATTTCATGTCTCATCAAAGACACCAAAATGATAAAATAGTCTCATTCTGAAGATCTGTGGGTAAGGTTTGTTCCTTCAAGAGTATAATACTAAAAGGTCAAGATTAAAGTGACAGGTATTACTTTTTACCCAGAAGTTCTACAAAACACCTTGAAATACTTGTGCCTGCTTTCTGAAAATGGAATTGAAATAAGTTGCAAGTTGAAATCTTGCAGTGGAATCTCCATTATCTAGATGGCCATGCACATTTCAAGCTGTTTTCAACAGTTCTGATTAGTTTCTGAGTGTGTCTTGACTCAACAAAAACACAATTTCACTTGGAGAAAGAGGCAGGAAAGGATAACAAAAATGCACTGAGAACCTTTAAACCTTTCATGAGCCACACAGACCTTCTCTCAACTGAATCCCATCAGGCTCCTTCCAAGATATGTGAAAACTGGGAGCAGTCCCTTGGAAAGGCTGACTGTCCCAAGGTAGAGAAGCTTAAAACTTCATGAACTGAAGATGTGGGAGGAGTTAGTTAGCTGTTATTTTTGAAGATAGAAATTAAAGATAGAATTTTAACCAGTAGATTAAAAACAGTTGTGTTTTTCTTTTTTCTTTTTTTTTTCTCAGTGATAAATAATAGATTAGTTACTCTTAGCCAATTTTGATTTTGCTCTTTTGAGTTACCATTTTCTAAATGCAATGAAATGCAATAAAGAAGTGATAACATTTAGGTTTGACATGTGTCTTAAAGTGGTCAGATTAGCATTTAACAAAAAGATATTAATTTCTTTTGAGAGATAATTGCAGTGGTGTGAAACCTTCAGGTCAAAGAAATTCAAGACTGAAATAACTGGTCCTATTTCATTTATCTTGGTGATGATAAGAACAAATTCAAATGTGCAAAAAGATACTAATTTTACTTGCCATGTCCATCCAAAGAGCAAATGGATGTCAGTTGCCCAAATGTGTTCATTCTTTATCAGTCAGGAGCACAATGAGAGGAAGTAATTGTAAAACAAGATGAAATAATTTATCTACTGAAGCAGACATACTGATGCCATAGGCACATGAAACACAGCCTAAGGGCAAGTCTCAGGATTAGCAATATAAAGGTTTAGTAATCACAACCTGCCAATTCTGCTCTTCAGAAAAACTCTGGTGACTGCGCATTCACAAACTGGAAAAGATTCGGAGTACAAGTCCATGGCAATGAAAAGACATTGCCTCCTAGTGAAAAACTTAAATAAGCTCAATGTCTCTTTGCTAGTCTCTGGACTACCCAAAGAGCTGTCAGATCACTACCTAAAGCTGTCTGCTGAGGAAGCAAGAAAAGGTTCTAACAATAAGAGTTAAAATCATGTGTCCAGATATCTGGATAGGCAAAAGCAGATGATTCAGATTAGAAATGAGATACACCTTAAGAGCATTGTGATCAGCCAGGGGAACAACTTACTGAAGGATAATCTCTCTGTTGAAGTTAAGATGATATATTCTTAAAGATAAGTTCTAGGTCAGCTGAAAACAATGCACCTGTCTAAATACCCTTGATCTGCACTGGGCTCAATGTAGGTCACACCACAGAAGTTATTATCTGGGAAGGAGCAAAAAAAACCTTTGAAACTTATTTTCCTTCATTGCGTACTGGACATTAGATCTTTGCACTTGTCTCAACCAAGTCTTCCAAGGCAATTTCAGCAGATGAGTATCAGTAGCCACTTTACTGAGTAGGGTTCTGCTCCATATGAGTAGAAGGTACCACTACAGAAAAAACAGAGAGGATTGCATCTCAGGAAGCTGATTTTAGCATCCATATTCAAATATGCATGGTACAAACAACACTGTTTCTGGGCAGAGGATGCCACTTGGCAGAGGGGTGGCGAGAGGGGAAGGAGGAAGAAAGTATAGCATATCCTAATTGCGCCAGTACCCATGCCTTCCACATACTTCTTCAAGCAAGAAGTTCTGCTAGTGTAACTGTTTTTTTTTTTTTTTTTTTTTTTCCAAATTACAAGGCAGTCCAGCTTATAGTAGCACCAGAGTCCCTTCTGCAAATTTTTCCTTCACCTTTGGACAAATAGAGTAGTGCAAAGTGGCATTTGGCATCTCTTCTATATGCGTTTATTCCTGTGCATCAGAGGACGAATTTTACTGGGGTGATAAACCTGCTGAAGTGCAATGCAGGCTTTCTAGGGCAAGTTCAGAGAGGACAGAAATTCCCCATGAAGCAGAAGAGGAAAACTTGTTTGACACTGATTTTCAGTACAGATATTGACTGTGGAAAAGGGACCTCATGATTCTTTTGATTTTGGAGTTTTAAGCAGGAGTTATCAGAACAGTTATCACAATGATACCTGGCTTGTAAAGTTCAAGTATTCACAGTAATGTCTCTTTCTGATCCTCTGATGCTGGCTCTTTCTATCACTGTGGAGGAGAATTCACCAGGCTTTGGACTGTTTGCCAGACAGCGGGAAACACTCTTGGCTTAGATTGTCTTGAGACAGGTTAGTTTTACCCTGCTGATGATAAGCTGATGAAAAAAGAAAGAGAGCAAATAGGGACTCAGCTGTAAACACAAGAGATGTTTGCTGTTCGCAGACAAAGCTGGGCCTCTGCCTCTGTTTGCTATTTCCTGAAGGAGTGCCAAGATCTTATTGAACTGTTGCATTTAACTGTTGCTGAGTAGCAACAGAAAACAGGTCCAGCAAACAAGGACTCAAATATGGCAGCTGATGTGAAGGATGACCCCTAAAGACTGCTCGGAGCTGCAGAGAAGTGCTAGACTGTATGCAAAAATAGTGGAGTTGTGCCCATCACCATTGGGGGCAGGGTATAGTCCCCAATACCAACTTCCACACCAATGGCAGATGCACTGGGTTCATGGCACTGAAACAACGTGGGAGGTGGCCAGACTGTGTAACATCAGGATGGACAAAGAGGAGATGAATAGGTTCTTCTCAGAGCCAAGAATCCAAATCCTGCCTTGCAAAAACATGCTGAAGTTAACACATGAATGAGTGACGGATGGAGACCCCTGACATAGAGGAAGCTGGAAGTTTGTGTCTTTGAGTATCAGGAAGAAGTCTTCTCCAGTTGAAGATGTACAGCTGCCAAATTGGTGTAGTACCCAGGGAAGAGTTGATGGACAAATTTCTTCAAAGCAACCATCTGAGCTTGAACAACTTGGTAGGAAAAAAGAGGAAGCAGTCATTGGAAAGTCCTTTTTGCAGGAAAACTGAAGCACTCATCTGCAAACCAGACTTACTAGCCAGGATGAGAAGGAGGATCCAAGAAACTCAGGCTGGTCAGCCTCATCCAAATCCTAGATGCCCTTTCCAAATACATTACATAGAAGAAATGATTTGGAGTAGTCAACATGGATTTACAAATTGTGCTTAGCCAAGCTGATAGTCTTCTATAATGAAAAGGCTGACTTAGTGGATGAGGGAAGGCCTGTGGTTGTTGATTATTTTGATTTTAGCAAGGTTTTCAAATGTCTCATATAACAACCTGATAGACAAACTGATGAAGTATTGAATAGATACATGATGGTTTTAAAACTGTCTGAACTGTTTGGATTAGCAGCACAAAGTCTGGCTGAAGGCCAGTTCACTAATACCCCAGGTGTCAATACTGAGACCAATATTGTTTAACATGAATATTAATGACCCTAATGATGGGACAGAATGTGCCCTCACTAAGTTTGAAGACAATAAAAAACATGAGTGGAATGGTTAATACATCACATGGTTGTGCTGCTGCTGAGACACTTTGTATAAGGGGCTGTATAACTGAGTGGGAAGAGCTCTCCTACCAGTGTTATTAGGGGACCATTCCACATGTTTGTATGCAAATGCCCATAGCATGGAATAAAATCTTTGTTTGCTTTTAAACAAACAAAAATTATATGTCATTTATAACTCCTCCATAACCCAAATAGTCTTATTTTTCCTTGGTCTTGGTCTTACATTTTTCACATGAGGGAAGAGTACATGTTTCCAAAGTCTTTGGCAGACATGAAATAGCATCTACTACACTTATGAGTTAAATGTGTGTAGAGAAGCACTGGGGGAGGGCAGGAAAGAAGCCTATTTGCCTTGAGCTGTGTGTCCTGTGCAAGTTATCCTGTTGAAGACATCCTTGTGCTGAATGACTGTGTACATGTATGTTCTAACTACGGTAACTCCCTTGGAGCAATGGAGAAACTGAATTGCTTATAAAAGCTTTAAGCTTCTCCTTTGGGTTGATGCAGTGCTTGTAGGGAGACATCACTAACTTTGGGACAGATATACTTGTGGAAAAAAAAAAGCATAGTTGAATCAGAAATAATGACTAGTTTATGAAAACTAAGTAGAAAGACTTTGTCCACTTAGTCTTTATATTAAGTGCGGTGATAGAGTTCAATCCTGTTTAAGCTTCTGCAATGCCAGTGCCTTATGTGAGTATATTATACAAAGAGAGGCAATAGGCACAAGGTTAGCTGCAAGAGAATAATGTTATTCCCCTTCCTTCTCTGATGTCAGTCTTACTCTTGAGACAGGAATTTCCAAACTGCACTTGTTCTGGCATCATGCAGTGATGACTACAACAACTCCTAGCTGGCAATGCACATATATGGAGGCATTTGGAAAAATTATTCAGACAACATCTGTGTCCTACTTTGAAGTTGTTTGTGCATAGCTCTGTACACATCTGTTAGGAACCTCATCTAAAGGCATTTCCATCATTTTATGTTTGTCAGAGAAAGAAAAAACTCTTCTCAGATGTTTCCCCTTTCAATATCTTGTAGATTTCTATATATTTACTTTAAAATTAATTTGTCTGTAGCATCATATTGATTCATGAATATCCTGTCTCTCTGATATAAAATATGAAAGGCAATTGCTAGTGTTTTTGATTTACTTGAAGAATATCTGCATTGTGTTTTATGTTCTTTCTTCAACTTGCATATTCTAGACTGTTAAAAATAATGGGCATCTTTGAACTGTGTTTGAGGCCAAAGAAATATAGAAATTAAAAATGAATAACAGTCTCTTGTGTGTTTCTGCACCACTCAGTGATGTCAAATCAACAAATGCTAGTGCCTGAACATACAACGTTTTCTTGGAATCTGTGCATTTGTGTGTGAAAGAGAGATCATAGCAGGTTTAAAAGGTAAGGGGATATTTCAGTTCACAATGTTCACTACTCATGTGACTACTTTTGGAGCTTGGGAGAGAAGCAAGCACAGTCATAACCATTCCATTTTACTACCGTACTTTATCAGAAAACCAAAGATATGAATATCCACTGGTCCTTTCTAAACAGTCTGATTTTTTTTTTTTTTACATTTTCTTTACAAGATTTTTCCTTACATTTTCCTTACAAGATTTTTCCTTACATCATTTCTGTCTTTCCACAGCTACTGAGTTTGCCTTGCAATCTGTCCACCTTGCAGATATGAGTTTCAAAATCAGCTGCATGTACAGTTAGAACTAAAGCAACCTAGTGATTATAGGGGGAAAAGTATGTGCACTGATAAATGCGGTATCACCTCCTTCATTTGCAGTCATCCTGGAGCAGTGACTTTGGCATAAATGTCACAGTCCAGAATCATAAATTGCAACATTTAGCTTGACTGTGGCACTGATATGGCCATCTTTCAGTCTCTTTCATCACTGAAAAATTTATGTGGAATAACCAACTAGTAGCAATCAATCACTGATTTGAGATAGTAGGATTACAATTTCTTAATTCTTTTCTCAGTTAAAAACCTCTAAACTATTTTCTGACAATTCCATAATGCATTCTGTATTGTCAAGAATGTAAAAGCAACAGTTAAAAGAGAAAAAACCAAAATAAAACAAAATAAATAGCAGTTAACATCAAATCAAATTCAAGGGTTATTGCACAATGTGTATTATTCATTTTCATATATAATTCATTATGTTCCATCTTTTTAAATTTAAATTTAAATAAAGCTTACGCTGTACCTATTTTGCCTACTGCCCCAGAGCGTTGCAGGTATTCCAGATGTGTCAGAAAAGTTCCACCCCTTTTACCACTCAGAGGCCCTTGAAAGGTCACTCACAACTGTATACAGAGCTATGAAATATGCATATTTCCATGCATTTTAGAGAATGCAATGAAAAATGATTGTCCCCATATTATTTTTAATATTGTTCTTCTCATTTTCTCTCTCCTTCCTTTCCCATACCTTCTTCCTCGCTACCGCCTGCTAAATGTTCTGTTTCCCTTTTAACCCCTCTCCCCCAGTCTCTTGTTCCATTTCATTGTTTTATCCTTAATACATCTTGTAAATTTGTCAGATTGAGGAGAATAACTCTTCCAGGAAAAAAAAAAGTCTAAAATCACTGCCACCACCAAACCACACACACACAGAGGAAAAAAAAAAAACAAAAACACAAAAAAAACCCCCAAAAAACCCCCACAATTTTATCTGGCCTTTTCTCCCTTTCTTATAGACCTTTCCATGAATTTCCTCCTTTGCTTCTTCCTCACCACAAATGTCCTTGATTATTTTTCAGCTGAAAAGCTTAAATCTGTAAGCCTCTACCACAGCACTTTATTAAAAAAAATATTTTTATTACCTTAGTGTATAAAGTGTCAATGCTAAAAATAGCATTACTTGATTAAAAGAAAAAGATAACTGAGATGCTCATCCATAGGATTAGTGTCTCAAGAGTAAGCAGGATCAACATAAGGTAGACAATAATCTATCCCTGAGTTTGGGTATTACTGTTGCAGAAAATGTGATAAGATGGTAATATGGTGTGTCTCTTATGACATTAAAACAGAGAAAAGAAAAGAGTAAGAATATAAAGAAGGTAGAAAGTCCTGTGGAGGGAATGGTCATCTTGGGATACAAGGAACACAACCTGTATTCTTTCTCCAGCATACTGACTAGAAAAGATGTTCTTTCTCTGCTACTTATGCAGAGCTTTTTAGGAAGATAGAAAATTCAGTTCATATTCAGTCATCTCCTTTCTAAAGTACTGCCTATCTTGGGAGAAGAAGTAACCACAGACACACCAGAAAGCTGGGAAAATGCTGAATATGTACTTTGTGCAGAGTTTAAACTCATGATGCAGTTCAGCATCATGAGGATTTCTCAGCCTGCCATACAACCCAAGGCTTCTTGCCTCACCTGCAAAACTACAGCAAAGCTTTCTCCTCCCATTCAAAAGTAGTTCAACAATGTCTGTTGCAAGCACATATACTGGTTACAGTGAAAAATAGAAGTCAGGAGCCCTTCCAGTTTTAAAATGAGTGAGTGATATGTGAGCAGATGGTTGTCTGTTGAAATACTCCAAGGAGCTACCAGCCTCGAAATGAACTACTGTCTATTTTAGGGTGTTATCTGACTCTAATAGAAATCATCACCAAAAAGCTGCAAGACAGCCCACGGGTATTAAGATCATCTACTCCCTTCACAGAAGTCCTAATTAGTGGGAGATCAGGATGAGTTTCAGTTTCAAGGGTGAAACCTCCCTGCATTCTTCATCCCACTCCTCACATTAGCTACTCTGTCTCTAAAACTCTTAAGAAAGTGAATGCACCATCAATATCTGGGAACGTCATTTCAAGACAGGTCTAATGGCAAGGATCTTTGACTTACAGGTTCAACTCCATACAGTTTGCAAAATACAATTGTAATTTCTTAAGTGTATGCTAGGCAGGACTGTTTTCCTCGTTACTGAATATGAAAATGTTGAAAAAAGTTACATAAAGTCTTCAGGAACAAAACTGCAGATGGCCTGCTGCTGCAACAGGCCCATCTTGCACTTTTCCCCTTTTCTCTTTTTTGGATTATTTGAGGCTCCCCAGAAGACCATACTTCAAAAGCAGGGTGGGCTTGGGAGGGATGGTAGGGTATAGAAATGATCAGCACCCCTTGAGTACCTTTGAGCACCCCTTGAAAGAACAATGTTTGCATCTGTCTGTGTACCATGTCGTATGTAACTGGTGGTTTTAATGAGCACTGTAACAGGGTGCCCCTTCCCACTTCCATGTTTGCAGGAGTTCAGAAGAGCAGGTGCCAGTAGTACTCAAAACAGTGAGACAGAGGCCTGAAAAAAGTGTGTTCTGATAAGAAAAGGAGAAAAATGTACTTTTCAATAAGAGAAAGTATTGTATAGACTAAAGACTTGCCTCTTGCTCTCACAACCTGGTAAGTTTAGAAACATCCATAAGGACAATCTGGCTAAGACCATGCAGATAAGCACAGCAAGAGTTGACTTCTGTTAAGTGTTTTCTAAAGCTAGTGTCATCACGTCTTCTGACCCTTTAGCAATGACATCCAGGCTTTGTAAAAAGCCAAAGGTACTTTTCATTGTTGCATGTGTTGCAATTCATAAACCCATAAAACAAATGTGTCAAAGACGTTCCAAAAAAGGTCTGAGAGTTAGAAATGAAGAGGAGCACAGCATCAGCTTCTGAGAGGAAGTAGCTAGGCAGAGTGGTATTCTGCTGTCTTTTTGTCGTTCACAGATTTTGGCAAGCAGGAGTGTTTTGCTTGTCAGGATGATCTAAGGATTGTGGCTTTGGAAATTCACAGACAAGAGGTATCAGAGAGGCAAACTTTGCTTTTATTCAAGAGATATGAAGTACGAGAGCTTCTCTTCCCGCTGTCTTCGGTCAGAGACTTCTAAGTAGGTCCTTCTTTTCAGGAAAAATGAGGATAAAAAAATGTTGTTCTGCGAGTATAGGATTTAACACCATTTTTTTTTTCCCCATGATGTCTGTAATTATAATGACAAAAGCATGAGTTATGGTTGAAGCTTCTGCCCTTGGGACATTAAGACACGTTCCACATCACTTCTGAGGCCAGGTGGTATCTCATCTCCCAGCCTTCCTGCAATTAAGGAGCTTCCAGAGTCTGTTATGAGCAAATCAATTTTCAAGAAGTAGGTAGGGAACTGGCATTCTTTATGGCCTCTAGAAATTCCAAAGTTGGCAAAGCTGTCAGCATATTACTAGAAATATTTGCTAGGGCCACACCTTAAGGTACATTCTAATTTTAGCCTTCAAATCTAATTCCAAGAACAAACCAAGCTTAAAAACAACCCAGAGAGAACAGTTTTACATTTTTAATTTCTACTCTTCATATTTTTACTTTCCTCCTTCACTCCCCTACAACTCACGTTAGAATGAATATTAGAATATTTGCTTACAATATATTCTCAGACATCTACGGTATAAAAGAGTTCAGGAGCTGAAGCTCTCCCAGGGACCTGAACTCAAGCCATTTGTTTATTTCTCTAGTTTATCAAAGAAAAACTGCTGGAGAAGTCTCATCTCAGGAGTTCCAGGATTCTAGTTTTCTAGACCACAGGCATCTCATCTTTCACCTCCCCAGAAGTCAGACAGCCTACTTTGCAGTGCACTAAAAATATTGGAAATGTGTTCTCTCATTTATTGCTTTCTTTGCACAGGAGGAAAGCAATATCAACTTGAAGTTTACATTGCCTCTTGATAAGACTAAAGAAGTGTAGAAGTGAGACTTACTTTGGAATTTACCTTCAGTAGAAATCTAGGAGAATTATCAGTACTAAGACCCTCTCTAATAATATAGAAAATTCACCCGTATAGCTTCCTACACAATTTTATTTTCAGGAATGAGGTAACTTTCAAAAGGAGTAGCCCTAATTATAATGCTACTAGATAAGAAAATCTCTAATAGCTGGCACTTCTGCTAGCCATAGCCTAACTTATAATTTCTTATATACCACGTAATGCTTTTGCTCATAGACATGTGCTTGAGGCCCAGAAGCTGTGTTTATAGTGTGCCTTGGCGTTACTAACTACGCTTTTAGACTCCATCTGATCTGTGACTTAAAACCTACACCTGCAGGAGACTGCAGCAGGGATTAACGCTTTACTTACTAGAACATCTGCTTTGTCTTTTCTTTCTCTTAATATAACTGTCCTACACCGTGATATTTTTTTATTGTTGCTTTGTCAAGTGCTCAAAAGCATTTCTTAGTAAAGTGTTATCCAGAACAAAACCTTATTTTTAAAAGTAAAAACTGTATGTTTGTGGCACAGATTACTTTAGACTATCTGATAAATTTACTTATATTAATGTAAATAAAGTTTACTGGAGCTGGTCTGGAATTCATTAGTGTTTTTCTCAGCTCTGGCCTGATAAGTGAAACTATACACATTCTTATTACCTTTATACCTTGTTTTTTCTCTATATAAATTAGGAATGAGCTTTTAAACTCATGAAATGCTCTGAAATTAGTATTAAAGAAACCTATTGTGTAAAAAGATTGGTATTATTGGAGTGAGGAAATTTTAGAAATGTAGCAGCCTTGCTACAGTCTTGTAAAAGACTTTAAAGACACTAAAATCCCCAGCTCAATTTTTAAGAGATGTAAGAATGCAACAAAGCAGTAAGGAGGCATTTGCAGGTGACTTCTAGAAATGGTGGGGGCCAGGTTGAAATGGTGAGGGGGAGGTTGCAGTGGCAGGGACCATTGCTTTTCCAAGTTCATGAGAATTATTTAAGTAAACTTTAGCATGTATCAAGTTCTCTAAGCAGATGAAAATGCTTATGGCTGATATGATCTGCTATTTTCTTCCGTATGCTCTGCTCCATTCTAAGCCAGACTTCCCTTGTTATTTGTGCACCTAAAAATACAGATTTCTGCCTAGCGGTGCTCTCCAAAGTGGATAAGCAAATGAAGTGCTTACATCCCACTGAAATCATCTGGCTTTTAAGGAGCTGTAGGACAACCTAGTGAATGTGTATCTTCAGCTGCAGGCACCTGAAAGAGCTTAAAAAATAAGTGACTCAGGAGTCTAAATCCCATCAAACTGTCGAGAGTATCGAGGCCATACAAAGACTGGCAAAAGTAATGCCAAAGAAAAAAAAATGGATTGAGATGCTGACTCTGTATCTTAGCTTGAAGGAGGAATGGAGCAGGACTACATCCAAATCTCCTTCTATAAGGGTCCCGTGTTAGGCTTATGACTACTAGTATTCATTGACCACACATGGAGCCGGGGGGTCTCACAGCTGGGCATAGCAGGGGGGCTAATGTTATGAGTGCAACAAGCAAGCCAGCTCTGCCTGACATTTTATCACATTCTGAGCTTCTCTGAGCATAGGGCATGGATTGTGTATTCCTTTGCCTATTTTTTGGGATAGTCTATGTGTGCTATCATTATTTTGTTCTTCTGGCATGATTCTTCATGTAGATACTCTTTCCTAAACATAGGAAGAGCCTGTTTTGTTGGAAAGTATTCTGCTTGGACTCTGCAAGGAAATTTTCCTGTGTGATTTTTCCCTTGGCGATATAGGTGCTTTTGAAGGCATAAAGCAGGATGGGCAGTCCTACCTTTGGTCTCCCGCATTGTCTAGCCAATGTTTCTTCTGCTGTGTTTTCACAAACAGATTGATTTACTGTGCTCCACTCTGCCAGTCCTACAGATTCCTTTGTGGAATTTGTGGACTTGTTAGGAAAAAAAAGTCCTTTTTTAAAATTCCAGTGCTGCATGCAGTTGAAATCAGTGTCCATTCAGATCATGTTTACGAAATTTCGCTTTGATTTGCTATTTGTGTAAGCATACATGAGTCTTGCAAAATAGAAAAGATTACTTATTGTTCTACATACATAGAGCAAGACTGCAAGACGGCTTCATCTTGTGCATATACAAAATACAACAGACCTGATTAATTTTCTTTCATTTATATTTCGTTATTATCTACTCTTTTTGTTATGCTAGTTTTGAAAATAGTGTAAGTAATTTCCAGACCCTTTTGGAAAGATTTAATCTCAGTTCCAATCTCTTTGTGTTGTTTACTTTTTTATATAGTTTTATCTGGTGGGACAATGAAAATAGACTTTGCAGCTTCAAGCTGAAATTATAAACAGTTGTAGAATTTTCCTATGCAATTTAACAGGAAATGGTAATTTTCCTGTATGTCTTGGGACTGCCTAGGAGAAGCTTCTTAGGTACATTTGCTGAACTGCAGTAGGTTTGGTCTATGGAATGACTAAAACAACTTGCAGAAACAAAGGCAGGGATCTTTGATGCAGATATTAAATCAGTGCAGAGAGAACAGTAAGCCAATTTTGCGTTCTCCTAATTTTTGGGATATTGAGTTGCTAGAAAATTTCCTGTCGGAAAGTCAAAATAAAAATGACTATTCTTATTGCAGCAGGTTTCTATCCTCTTTTCTGTGAGGTACAAAATTAAAATAGTGGGTGACGTGCATATAACAGTTGGTTCCTGTCAGAAAGTGTAAATAAACAGTGGAATTTTTAGTGAGTGTTAATATGATTACTTAATGTTTGCATGGTACAGGAAAAAAAATATTCTTCAAAAAAACAAGTCATTAGAAATCACTAGTAGCATATTCTGAGAGGATGGCTTTATCTATTTATCCTATAGCCACACTCCTCACGTGAGACCAAGTTTTCACCAATTTCTGTGATAAGGTAGCCTTTTGATCTGATTGAGCAGAAGGAGCTGTGATCCTTTGTGAATTCATGCAGCTAAGCCCAGCAGGAGCAGATATGGCATCTAACTGATGGGTGGAACTGTCGGGCAACTTTAAGATCTCAATAGAAAAGCCAGCTCCATTAATCAGCTAGACACTGCATGGGTCTGCTCTAATGCTGCTCTTGGTGCCACACTGTATTAATAATCAAAATTCCAATTAAATAACAATTCGCAAGACTGCCTTTCCCATATGCAAATGACACACTAAGTCACAGGGGTTTTTTTGTGTGTGGTTTTGTGGTTATGGTTCTTTAACACCTGTTTTGGAGTGGGTTTTGTTTATTTGCTCAAAATCTCATTATAATCCACAATATGCAGCAGACACTGACTTGCAGTTGTCCTGTTGTTTTTTTTTTTTTTTTTCTGTAATGAATAATGGATGAGACAATTCATAAGGACACCATTTTGCCTAACATCTATCCAGAACTCTGTGAATACCCAAGGATTTTGTCCCTGGTGTTGTCAGGATTTTTTATTTTAAGGCAGAAACTCCATTTGTATACTTTTTGATTCAATCGAAACCTGAAACCCAAAATGATGCTCACTTAAAAATAGCACAGTCAGTCTGGTTTTCAAATTGTAGTCTGCTTTCATGAGGCAGGGAAAACAAAGACAAAGAGAGGGTAGAAGGGCTGCTTTCACAAACAATAGTGAAGTGGGCTAGGTTTATTTTCAGACTACATGCAGATTTGATTAAAAATCATCACTTGAAACCTGGCCAGTGTTTACATGTCCAGAGCACAGCTTAAATTCTTAGTTCATTTGCTGTGGGGTGAGATTTTGCTGGGAATATTTTATGCAAAGCCCTCTGCATAACACATCCTTCAGGAGATGGTATAGTGCAAGTTAATCAGTAGCTGAAATCTGGGTTTGCCTGATAATCTTTGAATTCTTAAGAACATCTGCTAAAAGCCTTGTGTTGCCCTGTGACACCACAAAAACCTCCTAACAGGACTTGTTTGGCTAGAAACACATCCAGGGATGGAAGGCAGATAGGTATTTACATCTTACACTGTTCCGCTTATCATCTTTCCTCTAATGTTCATAGCTGCTGTATATTAAAGTCTCATCTTAATTATGAGTGCTGGCTCGGATGATGAAATAACTAAACTTCAAGATGTTTGGATTTAAGATATGTAATAATTGTGTATTCCTTAGATTGAAAATTATATTAACATTTTATGTTTTTTTAATCTCTTCATGGTTTTCCCCTGGCTCTGATTTGTTATGTGCATTCCTTAACTGTAAGCTGCCTGGGAGACAGAATATATTCTGTTATTTATATCTGAGAAGTTGTTCAGTGGATAATTTGTGTATGCCATAGGGGGAAGGGATCTCTGGCCACTAAATATAAGGGAAAGTTATCCATCTGAGTTCAAAACTGACCACTGCATACTGGGAAATAGTTATTGCTATGGTCTTTAATCCAGCTAAAGAGGACTAGAAGAGGGAGCAGGTTCAGCAGTTTCTTCTCAAACCTAGAGTCTCTTGACAATTTGGGACTACAGGACAAAGTCTTCAACACTTCTGACTACCCATAGGTTTCTGAATGTAACGTTTCTTCTGCACAGTGTGACTTTGGGACCCGGCTTGCTGCTGGCAGCAAGGCCAGAAAGTAGACCAGTCATAGATCTGGCTGCACTCGGCCCTCCTCATGAATCCGTTCTTCCATTACCGGAGTAGATATGGTATGAAAGCTGCTGTCACTGAGGTGTAGGGACTGTAGGAAGTAGAGAGGCCAGCCCTGGAAAATATCCTACAAAAATGCCTGGGGCCACGGGACAACATCCTTGCACCCTATGAGTGTGATTCAACCAGCAGCTGGCAAGCTACAGCCAGTCTCTGTGAGGCTTCCATCCATTACTATATTCCACATATAGTAATAAGCCTGAGTCACCTTGCCAAAACAAGGATTTGATCCCAAATCATGGGTATCAACAAAAAGAAAGAACTGCTGCATTGCATAAGCTTTGGGACGACAAAAATGCTGCCGCTTGCCAGCTTTACACATTTCAAGGTCAGAAAGGACAAGTGAGATGATGGAGTTCGACCTTTTTCCTAGTACTGCCCTGAATTAATCCATATTTAAGTTAGAAGAGTTCTTTAAGTAGACATCACTTTTGGTAGAAATAAGATGCTACGAATCCACAAAATGTAGAAGTCAAAGGAGAATATTAGCTCTGAACAGGAAGGAGAATTAAGGATTGAAGTAATAATAAAAAAGTGCATATATAATGTGCAGTATCTTCAATGAATGTAAATAAACTCAGAATCTCTAAAGTCAAAATAACTATCCTGAATTACACCACAGCAAAATTCTGAGTCCAGCGTATTTCTTTCTTTGTTTTTAAGGGAAGCTATGTGTTTCATTATGATGCTAATGTGGAAAAAAGAAGAGGTGGAGAAGAGCTGTGGAGGGAGGGTGTGTTACATTTGAGGGCAATGATGAACTGTGCTGTATTTCGTACCTGATAAGAATAATGTGTTTATTTATTAAGTGGGCAGCAGGGAAGATTTATGATGTCCTTAACGATGCATTTCCCTTGCTTTTATGTATTTGGTGTTCTGCAAACGACAACTTTGTAACTAATGCAACTTTGCTTAATTACAGCCTATTTTCTTCAAAACCACTGGGGGCATGAATTTTCAAGGGGACTTACTTTCATGGAAAACCTGAAGGGATAACAGTTAAGTGCTGCATAGCTAAAATGAGACAAAAAAAAAAGATAATAAAAAACACTTTGAAGGGCTGCTAGATGTCAAGCAATCTTCTCTTTTTACTGTAGACAGACCAATTTCTCTCAAAAGTTTTGAAGGAGCTAGGGTTATTGAGACTTTCTCTTTTTTTAATTTAAAATCCAATTACCAATTCAAAGAATTAGACATGGTACAGCTTATTAATTTGAATTAAATATGTGTTTTCCGCTTGCTATGCCAGACCCATTTGAAACATAAATAGACAATGTAGGTACGCTAAACAAACTAACTGGTTGAGTAATAGTGGCAGTCCAACAACAGGAACACAAGCCTCACCATAGGCAACTTGGGAATACTCAGGACCAAGGGTAATGTTTGGCACTTGAAACACGTGCTTTGCTATTACAGATACCCAAGGCAGTTACTTAAAAATGAGTTCAACTGTCACCACAGCACAGAGTCACAAATTCAGATTTGAATTGCAGAGCAGGCAGTCTTCCTAGGAAACAGGCAGTCCAAGGATACAAAGGAAAAATATGCAAAGACACATAAGAGAAATTTGAGTTATGCTCGAGTAAGCTTGACTCACTCTAAGTGCCACTGCAGATGAAGCTCTTCAACAGAGGCGCAAGAGCGGACAGGGCCTGTTGGATGAGCTCTCTGCAGGCAGGATACATCATCTGAAGATGGCTTTTGTGAAGATTTAAAGTGGTATTCATTTTTCAGATCAGCTGGTGGCTAGCCAGCATGACAGGTCATGTGGATTCCTTACAGGGAAGGAACTGTCTTCACATTGTACAACCCACCTGGAGCATGAATTTCATCCATATAGCTATAGGCAGCATGCTCAAATGTTGATTCTTTTGTTCTTTTTCTCTCTTTTGGCAGAAACAGTTAGAAGGTATTTTTCTTGCTATTACTCTTTGTCAAGGACAACAAAGTCCAATGGAGAATACTCTGCATCATTTTAGACACTGAAATACAGCAACACAGCTTGATAGACAGAAAAACAACTGGTACATGATTAAATTATTACCATCAATCTTATGAAGGGGTCTAAGGCAGTGCTGGCCAAGTCCTATCTGATGCATATCAATATACCTCTGTTTGGGCTGTTTTCGATTAACACAAAATCCTGCTACTCCTTCCTGGCAGTTTTTTTTTCAAGCAATACAGAATTAGCAGCATAAGTGGGTCTACACAACTTCGGGGGATCTACTCCTCTATTAGAGAGGACACCACCGGTCAGTGGTGTCCATAAATTTTCTGAAGCAGATTCCATGAAAGCCTCCTGGTTTCAGCTATGCTTGTGTTCCTGAACTTCGCTTGTCAGGCAAGTTTCCTATGCTTTCTGTGCTTTGTCTCTGGCCATAGATCAATCTTTATGTGATGTCTAAAATGTATTACAGAATTCTCAAATCTACAGTTCATTTAATCAGCATTAAAGATATATTTGGTTACTTTAATTAAAAACTGTTGTTATGTAGCACTCAGGCATTTAACTGGAGCACTTTATTTCATCATGCTGGAGTGATTATTCACAGTTTTCATCCAGGGTGCCTAGGGCAGGTATTGTATTATTCATATTATAGCTAATCACCTTCTGGCAAGTATAAAATCTCATACATCAGTTCGGCGGGTTAATTCAGAGCCAGGAACATGGGTTTGCTAGCACTCTGATGCTAGCACTCACTCCTCAAGTAGTTTGTACCACGCACTTTCCCTTTGACTACAAAATTCACCAGGGTCACAGAGGAAAACAAAGGCGTGCGGTTTTGTCTAGACTATTGTGTAGGCAGGCGCTGACATTTGCCCGTACTTTGAGCTAGAAGGATGCAAGCCATCTCGGATTCAAAAACAGTGAATGTATTGCTAGGGCTCCAGTCCTGAGGTGACAATGCAGGGCTCTCCAGGAGATGTATTAGTCTGAGCGTGGCAGTCTGCTATAGCCTTCTGTGGTTATCAGCAACTGAAGCATACATCACCTTGAGTGATGAGGTCACTCCAAGCCCTGAAAGATGAATGCCATTGCCTCTGGAAAGGTGCTAGGCTCAGTAGGTAACAAGGGCAGCAGTTATAGGTGGACCTCATACGTCCAAATTTTCTCACAGGGCACAAGTGGCATGGTTATGGCCAAGGAGTAGATATGGGAACCTCTGACCCCTGAGGAAAAGCTTGAAACCATTGTATGCTCCTGAGGAATTGTGCCTCCAAACTATGACTGCAATTAGCAGCCAAGCACTGCTGCCTGAGAATGAAAAATCCATGCAAGGCACGGAGAGGAAAAGTTAATGTAATATTAAAACTAGAAATATCCATTCTGTCAAATGAAATGCCCTGCTGTTTGATCCCATTTACTGGAGTAAGGCTTTATATCAAGGCATCTTGGGTTTTAAATTACACGTCAGATGTAATTTTGCACTGTGGACATGAAATGTGGAACCGTCCTTTTAGGGGAGAAAATAGCAGCTCAGCTCAAAAGTGGCTGACTAATAGTGAGCTCACTGTTTTAATGGTTCCAAATCTGGCAGCTAGCCACATCCGTGATTGGGAGCTTGGAAAGTGTTCGTGGATGCTGACAGCAAAGTCCAGTGCTGACTTGGGTATTCGCACCTCCCCTGGAAGACTTTGCAACACGTTCTGCCTGGTTACATGGTGGTGCCTGCTCCATGCTCATTTCAAAAGGGAACTGCAGAGCTTGTGCAAGGAAGAACACCTATGTTTTCCATGGAGATAGAGAAATAGGAACCAAGTGACCAAACCTCGTCACAAATTTTCTGAGTTACTTCACAAGTCACAAACCTGTGAACAGAAAAGCACAAAACCACATTTTATTACAATTTTTCTTCTTTCTTTTCTTTTCTTTTCTTTTCTTTTCTTTTCTTTTCTTTTCTTTTCTTTTCTTTTCTTTTCTTTTCTTTTCTTTTCTTTTCTTTTCTTTTCT